>CM042541.1:21265000-21560000 GCA_023630585.1 Cranoglanis bouderius
ACGTATTGAAATCATTCTCATGGCTGGATCGGGAAGCTGTCGCAAGGTTGCGATGGACTTTAACAGGAAACATGGCAAGCACATCACACACCACACTCTTGCCAAACATATTCAAAAAGACTGGAATTGTTGCGGAAAAACCAAGAAGTGGACGTCCACGAACATCCACTGATGAAGGCACAACCGACGTGGTGCTGGCAAACATAGTCCCCTATGTATTGAGACTTTTGGGACACCCTGTATATTAAACAGTGCATGTGAGTGCTGCTGTACTCACACCAGTTATTAGTGTTTTTTTGTCACTGTGCTCTGATTGACAAAGTGTTCTTGTTAATAGATAAGTATTGCCGGTGTTTTGATAATAGAGTTTTGTTTGAGAAGTGTTAGTGATGTGAGATTGTTAATCACTGTTTGTTAGCAAAAGTTTTGTAAAAAATTGTAAATACACCGTACAATTTAGAATGATCAGCTAAAACAATATAAAGCTTGGGAAATGTGTTGATAATTATTCATTTTATGGATCTATACCAAAGAATGTGTCATGCTAAAAGGTAGAATGAATCATCTGACATGAAAAGGCCAGATCTGAATCGGTTTGAGGAACAAATAGAAAATTAGAAATGAACACCAAAATGCAACCCCCCCCCCCAAAAAAAAAAAAAAAAACAAACAAAAAAAAAACAAAAATTTCTTAACTGTTCTGGAACAGAAACAATTTGAAATCTTACTGGTTAAGTTCTTCATTCCATTTAACCCACTATCTTATTATTTATTTACACCACAGTGCTGCTGAATGCTCAATTCTGATTGGTCAAAAGGTTTGGTCAGGTTTCTATATTAATGCACTGGTTCTAATGTGTTGTTGTTTCTAAAGTAACAGCTTATACAGGGACTTGAATAATGGACATTCCATATAAATGGATTAAAAAACAATCCTTAATATGGTGAAGATTTCAGCATAGGAGGAGGTCTCCAGTGTCAGTGCTTTGTAACAGTCAGAGGGAAAGTCTTGAAGATGGAGGGCTTTGTGCTGCAATTTTTTTTTTGTCTTATTAACTTCAAGTGAGAGAAAAAAGAGACTGATAAGGGAATAGCTGTTATAACATAACTGTAATATTAACTGAATAAATAAATGAATTGTTCCACAGCATTAAGGATAACTATAAATGAATAAAATGTATGAGGAGTCATTTTTTAGTTAATAGGAAATTGTAATTGCTGTCAGATTGTTGTGATATAAAAAATATGAAACACTTTGGGACATGCTGTTATTCGAAAACAATCAACAAACTTTAGGGTGGTACCAGATCACCCCGACCTGCCACTGATTATTTTCTTCGAACAGCACAGTGTGTTGTGTTTCATTCTTTGCTTATTACCTCCAAATCTCAACTCATATCAGACATACAGACTATGTTAAAGAAACAGAGTTAACTGTTTTTTTTTTTTGTTTTTTTTTTGTTGTTCTAACCAGTTTAGGAACATAATGGTGGGTTGGAACGCAAGAACAGAAATCGTTAAATACTAGTTCTGAGCGAGCAAACTGACAGAGTTTTTACTGCGTTTCTGAGACCTGAACCAGGCACATAGATATTGACATAAGTATAAACGATAGAAAGCACATCATGTTCTGACATGCAGCACATTTCGACTCTATTCGTACACTGGACTTTTGTCGCCTTCTAGTTGAACTTTGTGAATTTGTTTGAATTATAATATCATAAACTGTCCAAAATTACAATTTGAGTTTTTAGTTTTGAAATTTGGAAATGCAAAAAAGGATGCATGAAAAATCACAAGCAATATATAAAAGACAATTGCATGTAAAATACATGGCCTATTAAAACATTTGCACAATTTAACTAAGGCTTAAATGCAGTCAACACTTTTTTCTATCATATTCCGATTTTAATCATGATTTATTGCGTAATATGTTATTTCAGTTCATCTTAATTCTTTGTTCTTTAACATTTATATAAAAATAAACGTCCTATAAAAATAAACTTGACATATCTTGATTTATTCAGCCTTTGTTAATGTTTTCTACCATTATAGAAATATTCATGGCATTTTTAGACACAGAATTTGAAGATATAAACTTCGCATTATGCCCCCAAAGGCCAAGCAACAAGAAATGAATGGCTGCCAGGTTGGAGATCATCTCAACTGTCAAATATTTGACCGCGGGGATTTCACTGGGGCCATGAGAGTAACAGGTGACAGCGGGGCATAAAAGCTGAGCGAGGCATAAAAGCCTGTCCTACAGTTTTATAAAGGCAGACTGATCTCCTGGACTCACAATCAACTGAACCAGCGTTACGCTTTTAAGAAGGAACTGCTACGATCATGCAGCACTACAACCAAACTATAACCCTATTGTGCCTTTTGGGTTTGCTTTTCACAATGCACCAGGTAAAGTTACGGCTCTTTTAAACCCTTTTTCATTATTTTTTAACATATGGAATGTCATACACTCGTTTTCTTTTCATTTATATTACAAAAAGTTGACTCTCACGTTAGTCTGATTGAGTTTACTAATAAGAAGTCACATACCCTAATTTGTAATGTAGCTTTCATTAACCTGTGTGTTTTAGGCATCCAGTGCACCAACACTAAAGTCTAAAGGGACATCAGATATTGAGCAGTCAGACACTGTACTGCACCGTAAAGCTCGTATGACTCCGCTGTGGAGAATCTTGGCCAGTAAACCACATGGTGCTTACTGTCACGACCATATAGAGTGCTCTACATTACTCTGCAGGTAAACGACACTTTAACACAAATTCATCAGTACAGCTTACTTACTGTATGTACACTTGCATGCATTTGGACCTGAGGGACATTTATTACAAATTTAGAAGCATATTTTGATCTTGTTTACTCTCCACAGGAATGGCTTTTGCTCTTTCGATGAACCCGTTCATTCCTAGTGGATCTGGAGGTTAAAAGATTTACGCTGCTGGTTCCATATGAAACTACACAAAGCCAACAACAACAACAACACAAAAACAAACAGAGGTATACAAAATAAGAGCAATACAGATTTATAAATATGAATTCTTTTTAATTGGAATTGTTATGTTAGGACAGCAAAATGTGTGCACGTTTAATTAAAAATGCATAAACTGTACAATTGTTTCTATGCAAATTATGAGCTTAAGTAAAAAAAAAAAAATCAACATGTAATTTTAAAATGTCATGTAAAATATGTAAATATTAATATTTTTACTGTAACTATATTAATTGCATTCATATATTTATTACTTAATTGCACAAATATATTCACAATAATGTAACTATATGTGTACTACACAGCTATACAAAAGTGTAACTGTGTAGTACACATAGTTAAATTATTGTAAATATATTAATAATTTAACTATATGTGTACTAAACTGTATACAAAATGTATTACTCAAATGTTTAGTGTAGGCACGTCATTTTTGTCATTTAATAAGCTGACAAAAAGTTACACTTGACACTGTTTTTTTTTTTTTATCTTATTGTAACTATTTTCCCCCCTTTTTAATCTCAAAAGTATTGTGCTGTTATGCCACTTTCCATGTACTGAACATGAAATGCCTCTTAACCAGTTATTAGAAGTCTAAAGTGTTTTGTAGGTGCAGAGCATTTAATACAAACAATACATTTTATTAATTTTATTAAGACAAGTGAAATATTCATACACAGTGTTTTCTTATTGCCAACGCCCATGAGAGAGTGAATTATTTTCACAAAACCGTACTGTAAAAAAACGTGTCGTACTGTTCAAGGCCTTGATAATGCATTATTCAATTTAAATTATTACTACATTCGTTCATGATTTGCTCTTGAATAATTACTAGGTTACCAGGATCCTTATTATTGTAAAGTGTTACCTGGATGTACAATGTACAGGTGCTGTGCGCTGTGGAAAAAAAAACAAAACATTGCCAAATAAAAATGGTGTACATTTTTTTTCTTCTAGTTGTCTTTGCTAAAATATTGGCCCACCCACACAATTTTGCAATTATTAGAGTTAGAGTTTTATTATTATTTTTTTTTAAATGAATCTCTGGATGTTGCAGGTCCACAAAGTCATTACACAATAAATACCACAGGAGCACCTACACTTTTACTGTCATCTAGAAATCCAGATTCTATGATTATGCAAACTGAAAACAGTCCCAACTCTGCAGCCACATCCCCACTGTACCTAGTAAATAAGTGTAAGGTTTCATATGTTCCCCTCAAGCCGTATGGACTATATCTGAATAAATGGAACCTGATTGGCTCATTTATTTTACGATGCAATAACCGTCCTGCCACGTGTTTGATATTATGTCCAGTGTGATTCTCAGCTCCAGTTGGTTTTGTAAAGTCGTCCAAAACTTGTTCTGTGTAATACATTTTCTAAATAGAAAGCAGAAAAATCCTACATTTACCCTCATAACTAATATAAATATGCAAATTAGAAACACGGAACCTGATTGCATTTTATAATGCAATAACACTTGCCTGTCACAGGTTCAATACTATATCAGATTTCTTTCCTTTTTCTTGAAAGAATGCAGCATGTTGAACAATCTGCACACACTTGTGCACAACACAAGTTATTTAATAAGCAAAAAGCGTTTTATAACTTTCATTTTTTTGTTTGTTTTTGGCTCCATCAAACAAAATAGTTCCCAAAGAACTAGATAGAGTGTTACGTGTTGCCATGCAACCGCAGACTGACTGACAGCCCATAGTAAGTGTAGTAATGTGCTGTGTCTCAATTCGCCTACTTATACTATGCACTAAAAGTATGCACTCTTTTTGTGAAGAAAAAGTACATACTTTTGAGTGTGTACCGGGACATACTAACATGTCATGTAACGGAAGAAAATGTTGTTGCCTAGTTACTCACACTGTCACTGTAAACAAACTCCTTGTTGCGTTTCAGCTTTTCTTCATTCATTATTCCTTATATAATTTACATACTATATAATTTATTTTAAAATTCCCTTGATTTATTTTTTGACATTTCATTTACACCTCTTTAAAATGTGTCAAAAAGCAAACAAAATTCCCTCTCCTAAAGAGTTGTGGGCAATATTAACTGTAAAAGTGTCCATAGATCCACACTTTGAAAATCTATCGGAAATAGTAGACCATCCGGGTACCTTTGGGATACTCATTTCAACATACTACAATTTGGGACACACTAACTGTAATCTCGGACACTATTTAGGATGGATAGTATGCGAATTGGGATGCAGCAAAGGTTTCTTGTCCAATCAAATTAGTGGACCGGAACTGACTGTTGTATAATGGAAAATATCACACATAAGCCTATTAATCTTACAGCATATTGGTCTTATGTTCTGATTATGTTCTGATTTGCCCCATTCATATATTTAAAACTTTCAGCTGTGTAAAACAGAAACTTATATTTCCTTTTTCTGATTTCCTCAGCCAGGAATGGAGTGTAACAGATAGGCCTGCAGAGGCACGGCTTGTCCCCCCCTCCCTGAGACGTTGACATTTGGTTCTATTACATGCCTAGTTAATGATAGCATAACATTAGGTGCTGAGAAGCCCATTAGACTGAACGTTAGCAAGACTGAGGAGGTAAACATCATGAGAAGTCGCAGTAATTCAGGAGTCAAGCTTGACAATTATGCACGAATGGTCCATAAAACAATCCTCTGTCACCAGGTAAGAAAAAACTTGCTTGTTGGACTGATGACTCAGGAAAGGTCAATGTTTAGCAGAGCTATAGCATTAGCACCACTGTGTGTCTCATAATGTGCTAAACATGGCTGAGATACATACATGCATCAGAGCTTACATTCATTTTACACTTCTATTTGAGATGTTAGATACAAATTTACAATAATTTCTCATTTACTTTATCCCCATAGTGGACAGTATCACCGTGAAATGCCCACTGCTGAGTGTGGATGCCATTCGAGTGTATTGTTTTGAGATAGGTTTACACATTAAATCACAAATTCTTGATGTGCAGAAAAGTATTTCTTTTTTTTTTTTCTGTGATAAATTTCTAAGGATCCGGTAACAGGGTTACTACCAGGAAGTGCCGATCTCCCACACGCCTGGGTCCGAGACAACGTGTACAGCATCCTGTCTGTGTGGGGTCTGAGTCTGGCCTATAGGAAGAATGCTGACCGTGATGAGGACAAGGCTAAAGCCTATGAGCTGGAGCAGGTAGAAGTGATAATGTTCTGGAGCCAGTGCATTTACTTTTAATAACTGGATTGTTTAGAATTAAGGTTAAATTGAACAGCAACAAAAAATCTTCTGGCATTTTAAAGGTACCGTCTGTATGTTTTTAAAGCCGTCTGCTGGTTGCGAGGTGAATTACAATTTTATTGACTTTAAGAATTCTTGTCCTTCCCCCTAATGACCCTTCCTCTGCTGAAGCTAAGTTTTAGGGTTGGGTACAGAATCAGAAAAGTGTTCATTAACACATTCGTTTTTACTATCAGAACAGACACCTTTCCAAGTGCAACGAAGATGGTTGTGGTTATAGGCCATTAGGAGGGATAATTTGGATCAACTTCTGTTTATGCAGTGTCTGTTTTATCTCAGCTAAGTAGCTAACTATCATGTGACTAAAGTTGGCTTGCTAACTATGAAATCAACAGGCTTAGCTTGCTAGTTTGCAAACATGCCTAATTTATATTGGTTTAACAAACCTACATAGCTCGCCTAAACTATACATCAAGACACTAACTAGCTAATGCTAAATGGCTAGGTCATGTTCCGACTGAGGTGTTGGCTATAATGACACATTTAGCTATCTAACTTTGTTCAGCTATGGCACCTGTTTGGGCAGCACAGTGCCACGACATCCTCTAATATCACTCCCTGTCTTTCAGTGGGAATCTAGAATAGTCAAACGGTAACATTTTAGCTAATAGCTAAGGTCAATCCGATACCTAAATAAAATTCTTGATAGATTCTTCAGTCAGATTATTACCAAGTAGCATCACGTTGCTAGGTTACTCAGGTCTTTTTCTCTTTTTGTTTATCTCATTTTGTTCACAATCACTAAAGGGGTCTATATTGTGAATCACAGATTTTCAGCTGTCTTTCAAATTCTGTAATAATCTATTGGTCTAGAAACCCTTTAATTTATAAGCAGCTGCACCTTTAAACAGGATCATTAACTTAGGAAAAATCTCACCAAATATAATTTATTGGTTCAACATCTAGCACATGTATTTTTAATGCATAGTCATGTGTGCTATTTATAATATACATGTGTCTTCTTTAAGTGAGAGTGAATGTCCAAGTGGAAATGCCAAGGGGGCAAATTGCTCAGCTCATGTTTCTCTTCTGATTACAGCAGTTGGGAAGGGTAGAAGCAAGAATCAAAGTGGATCTCTCACTCTTTCTCTCTCTTTTCTCTGTATAGACTGTAGTAAAGCTTATGCGAAGCTTGCTGCAATGTCTGATGAGGCAGGTATGAACTTTGTATTATAAGCAAATACACAAATTGAACCATTTAATGATCAGCATGCTATATTTATGGTATCTTCTCTTATGGAAAATTCCCAAAGGAGTCCCATGAAAGTTCATTGAAATCAGACATGGTGAATTGGCTCACATTGAAAAATGGGTGTTAAATAGGAGTCCATAGGACATTATTGACATCTAACAATCCAATTGGATTTTTATGGGTTATCTATTGGAATATGACCTGATTTCTATGGGGTTCCTGTTAGATTTTTATTGGTTAGTTTTTGGAATGTGGCCTGATTTCTATGGGGTTCCAACTGGATTTCTATGGGTTAGTCATCCGATTACATCAGATGTATTCATTGGAATACAGTCTGATTTCTAATAGGTTCCTATTGGATATATACAGGTTAGTCATTAGAATATTGTCTGATTTCTAATGTGTTTCTATTGGATTTTTATGGGTTAGTCATGGGAATATGGAATAATAATGCCTATGGTATTTCTATTGGATATTTATGGGTTAGTCTTTGGAATAAGGTCTGATTTTTAATGTATTCCTATAGGATTTCTGTGGGTTAGTCATTGGAACATAGTCTGATTTCTAATAGGCTATTGGATATTTATGGGACTATATCCTACTGGACAAAAGTCTTGAAGACTTTATAGATGTTACATACTTTCCATGGCAGACTAAGGGGATGCACCATGATTACCCTTGATTTCCATGGGTGATCTATTAGTATATGTGAAGTTCTGCTATTAATATCCCATGTATTCCAGTGGGAATCCTTTGGGAATTTTCCATAAGGGTTGCCTAGTTGTACAAATCCTGATGTATTCCTAGCTGGACAAAGTGGAGAAGTTCAAGTACAGCAAGAGCACCACAGACTGCCTGCATGCCAAGTATCACACAGGAACGTGTGCTACTGTGGTCGGCGATCAGGAGTGGGGTCATTTACAGGTAGACGCTACTTCCATCTTTCTGCTGTTCCTGGCTCAAATGACAGCTTCAGGTCAGCACTGATAAGCTCATAACACTAAAACTTTATTTCTCCCTCTGTATCATTGTTTTTCACTTGGTTAACATCTCTGTCACATGATCTCCTTTTTTTAAATGTAATATTGCATCATCATTATGAGAAATTGTAAAATGTTTAAGAATTTTTAGCCGTTTGAACAGAATTAGTTAATATTTGTTTTATGGTGTACAGGGCTACACATTGTGTACACACGCGACGAGGTCGATGCTGTCCAGAATCTTATCTTCTACATTGAAACAGCATACAAAGTAGCAGTAAGTGTCCTGTGCAGCACAAATTCACTACACATATTTGAATTCTTATTCTTCAATATTACCATAGGCTTAAGAATAAGTGCATTTTCTTTGGGATGGTGTTTAGGATTTTGGAATGTGGGAACGAGGAGACAAGACAAATCAAGGAATCCCTGAAATCAATGCAAGCTCTATTGGAATGGCGAAGGTGAGAGATTTGGTTTGTCTTGAAAGTATCATTGAACCAATGCCATTTGGAAATATGATCAGAAAAATGGTAGATCACTGTGTGGATGTATTTGACTGATCGCCAGTCGTGATGTATTTAGGCAGCCCTGGAGGCCTTGGATGGATTAAACCTTTTTGGTGCCAAAGGTGGCCCAGAGTCTGTCGTTCACGCTCTGGCTGATGACATACAGCGCTGCCAAGTAAGAGTGGATTATGCTGTGTCACATTACATAAAGGGAAGGAGGAGCTAGGTTATTTTTGCTCATACTGCAATTTAATGTCTCTTTAACAAATAAGTAATGACAAAAGTTTTGTAAAAAAAAAAATACAACAAATCAAATACACAGAACTTAATCAAATATTCTCAACCCCTTACCCCAAATGTAGTCATTCAAACAAGACTCAAATTGTTTGCTTTTCAACATCTGTTTCTGTTGCACTGGCGCTATGAGGCTAATGTAGCTAACAAGAAATGAAAGTCTCACCTCAAAATCTCACCTCAAACCACACCCAGTTCAGTTTAGGAGTACTGAACATTTTTGAGACTCTTTTAACTATAAAATATAATCCAGGAACCCCTCAAGACAAATTTATTTTATGACCATTAGCCCACAATATAAAATATTAGGCTTATTGTTTTAATGTGTAAGAAAATACGGCTTTTCCAACAAAAGAACACATTAGGTCCAAGTATTTATAAGAATTATTGAGGTTTGGATTAAACCCATTCAAGTGACAAGTCAAACAGGCTAATAACTATAAGATTAAAAAAAAAACCCTATCAATGATACATATAGTGGTTTTGATAATAGGTTGTGATTTCCAACACTGAAACGAAATCAAAAATATCACAGAGCCCCTGGCTATATTTCATGGATTTCTGGGACCCCACTTTGAGAACCACTGTTTTAGGACACAGCATGTCTTTCTGTATTCTATAAACATAAACAAAACTTCAGTGTGTTGCTGCAATGTTATAGAAGCAAGCATCCTCCCCCCATTTTTTTCTCCCCAATTTGGTCACTTGCCAATTCCCACCCACCAGCCAGCTCCCCTCTATCATACAACAGCCACCAACCAGGGAGGTTTAAGGCTAACACATGCTTCCTCTGAGACACATGAAACCAGCCAAACGCATTATCAAACTGCTGCTCATGTTGCATCACAGGGCAGCGTAACACACTCTGAGGAAAGCGCTATCTGCCCTCTCACAGATGCGAACAATTGGCTAGTGTCAATGTGATTGACAGGAGAGAGTGAGTATACAATCCCTCCCACCCAGAGAGTGCAGCCAATTTTATCCTTTGTCTTCTGGAAATGGATGACTGTGGCATCATCAGGATTCATACTTGTGATCTCCTGACAATAGGGTGAACACTTTTCTGTTGCACCACTTTGGCTGGGTTTGGTATTATTCTGTCATTAGACCCTGCTGTCCAAACTATAAAACCAGAAACAGTGGACACCAAATGTCTTGGCCAATCAACTACATTTGGAGTAATGTAAAAAAAAAAAAAGAAAAAAAAAATTATATATATATATATATATATATATATATACACACACACACACACACACACACACACACACACACACACACACACACACACACATATATATATATATATATATATATATATATATATATATATATGTATATAAATAACTTTTTTGCTGATCTATTCCTTTAATTATAGGACAGTACCATTAAGGTATTACCTCACTCACTGTCTCTCGACAGTCAATCCTCAGGTCCATGCTGCCAAGAGCCTCCACGTCTAAAGAGGTGGATGCTGGAGTCCTTTCCATCATCTCCTACCCAGCATTTGCAGTTGAGGACACTGACATTATTGACATTACTAAGGAGGAGATCATCTCAAGACTGCAGGTGATCTGATAATGAAGTCTGAGATCTACAAAAGCAGCAGGTTTATTACGAACTTCATCAGAAAAAAATGTTAAGGATTGCTGATCTTTGTTTTTCCTAAAACGTCCATTCTTTTATTCTTTCACAGGGCAGATATGGATGCTGTCGTTTTCTCAGAGATGGCCACAAAACCCCCAAAGAGGTCAAAATACATTTTGCATAAATTTTAAATTAAAATTAAATTTAAAATTTGTTCTGAGCCAACTGGCTAAACTTTTTGCCAACATGAGCTATGCTTTTATCACTTGTGTTTACTCAGGATCCCAATCGTTTATACTATGAGTCATCAGAGCTGAAGCTCTTTGAGAATATTGAGTGTGAATGGCCGTTGTTTTGGACTTACCTCATCCTGGATGGAATTTTTATCAACAGTCCTGAGCAGGTTCTAAACATAAATGTCAAAAAAATGTCAAATATTCCCAGCATTTTTATTTTATTAAACAAAACTTCAGATTTGTAGTACATTTTATTTGCTTGTGTGTGATATTGCAGGTACAAGAGTATCGAGATGCCTTAGATGGCATTCTGATCAAAGGAAAAGATGGACTGCGTCTTGTTCCTGAGCTTTACAGTGTTCCTCCAGATAAGGTACATCAGTCACTGACCAATAACAATGCTAGATACTGTCAGATTAGAAAAAAACTAAAACAAATGGGTCTACTGCAGGGGTGTTACAAAATAGCAACACCCACTATTCCTGTATTTCAATAGCACAGGTTACAGTCTGGATGTCTCTGGTCTGTGGCCTTGAACTGTATGAGACTCACTGGTTCATTCCAGTAGACCCTGAACTCTAACTCTGTGTCTTTTATTTAAATAAGGTTGATGAAGAATATGTCAATCCCCACACTGTTGAACGAGTGCCAGTGGGCAAGTGCCCATTGAAATGGGCCCAGTCTCTGTACATATTGGGTAACCTGTTGGCAGAGGTATGGCAGTTGCTATAATGTGTGTACTCATGCTTCATATTGTACAGTAAAATACCTGGAAAACCTTTATTTTAACATGTAATATTATGCTATGCTACATATTATTTGGATATCCAGAGTATAAAAAAGATAATTAAGTGAGAGTGTATGAATATTGTGACAAAGTCTTACTATAAGGTTGTTATACTTGGGTGAAGGTTAAAAAGTGTCAACACTTAAATGTACCCAAGTATTCAAAGTTAAAAAATTTCCTTGAATGAACTTATTCCACAATGAATGATGTTCCTTATATACACTATTTGGCCAAAAGTTTGTGGACACCTGACCAACACTCATATGTGCTTTTTGAACATCCAATGACAGATTTAGCCCCCCACTGCTGTTATAATAACCTCCATTCTTCTGAGAAGGCTTTCCACTAGATTTTGGAGCATGGTTGTGGGGATTTGTGCTCATTCAGCCACAAGAGCATTAGTGAGGTCAGACACTGATGTCAGGCGAGAAAGATTGGGGTGCAGTGTTCCAATTCCTTCCAAAGGTGTTCAGTTTGGCTGAGGTCGGAGCTCTGTGCAGACCACCTGAGTTCTTCCACTCCAACCTTGGTAAACCATGTCTTCATGGACATTGTTTTGTGAACAGGAGCATTGTCATGCTGGAACAGATTTGAGCCCCTTAATTCCAGTGAAGTGAAATTGTAATCCTACAGCATACGTACAAAGACATTCTAGACAATTGTGTGCTTCCAACTTGTGGCAACAATTTGGGGAAGAGCCACATATGGATGTGATTGTCAGGTGTTCACATACTTTTGGCCATATAGTGTATTTCAAAAAGAAAAGAATGACAAAAAATAGAAAGATTCACAGTTGAGAATTTACATATAAACTAAGCCATTCTTTATTTTTGATTGATCTGTTAGGGTTTCTTAGCACCTGGAGAGATAGATCCCCTCAACAGACGTTTGGCCACCATACCCAAGCCTGATGTTGTGGTTCAGGGTAAGCTGTACACAGTGTGTGGTTGCAAATTGTAGTTCTGTATCTGCAGTTTCACATAGTTTTTACGTGTAAGTCCATGTAAGGATCTTGTAAGTACAGGTTGAATTTTGTCCTGTGGCATGAGGCACAAGTTCCATCTTGTTTTCAGTGTCAATTTTGGCAGAGACTGAGGAAATTAAACAACTTCTGCAGAACCAGGGCATCGATTCTGAGACCCTGGAGGACGTTCACCCGATTAGAGTTCAACCCTCTAGAGTTCTTAGTCACATCTATGCCAGACTTGGTAAGATGAGTGCTAACAAGACTCGGAGACTTGCATATAATATTTCATGTGCCACATGGTCTTCTTGATGTGTCAATCTGTATGATCTTAAAGGACGTAATCAAAGACTAGGTCTGACTGGGAGGCCATACCGCAGTATTGGTGTGCTGGGGACATCCAAGTTCTATGTCATACGCAACACCATCTTTTCCTTTACGCCTCAAGTGAGTGAATTTGCTAAAGGTTGCAAGCTGCAATGATCTGACAGTACAAAATATACATCAAGTAATATATATATATATATATATATATATATATATATATATATATATATATATATATATATATATATATATATTTATTTATCTATTTATCTATCTATTTATTTATTTAAAAGGTGGTCTAAGCTATTGTTTTCTTACTTGTCTCCAGTTCATAGATCCCCAACAGTTTTACCTGGCCCTGGATAACAAGATGATTGTGGAAATGCTCCGTATTGATTTCTCCTACCTCTGTTCACGTTGGAGGATGACCGGCAGACCCACTGTCACTTTCCCAGTTTCTCAGAGTATGCTTAGTGAGTATTGGAAAGAAAATGTTAAACCTAACATCCTCAAAGGTTCAAAACCCCATTAAGGTTATAAAGTTGTAACTTTCCAAAGAACCTGTGAGGAACCCATTTTGTAAGAATGTAGTGAAAACATTAATAGTAAGACTTGTTCCAGTAGCTTTTCTTATTCATTTCAGCTGATGAAGGCAAAGAAATTGATCCTGCTGTACTGGCTACTTTGAAAAAGCTACAAGATGGTTACTATGGTGGGGCAAGGTAATTACTTTAAAGAAATATTCTCCCTATTTTCACTTTGATTAAAGGTTTCCAACATTAACCACAATGCCAATCGACTAATCACTCTCGGCTCTCTCACATCTTCATCAGTACGCTCTGCTCAAACAATACAAGTTCAAAAGCTTTAAAATTTCATGCTGATACTGCCATCAATGCCATCATGCTCATCATCTTGTAGATCATTAGTTAGCCGAGGCAAGTCTGCCATAACTCAGTGCTGCAATGCGTTCTATTTTTAAGAGCTAATAGAGAATCCTGACTGTTATTACTTATGTTTGAGATCAATAAAAAAATGTTTGGCCTATTAAATGCCATTGTAACTGTGTTAGCAATGTCCCCCTTCGCACAGGAATAATGAAAATACAGCATTAACCAACAAAACAGCGCTAGAATCACTAAGCTCACTAAGCACATAATAAATACGTAAACATGTTTAATAGAAAATATAATATAAATATGTTTATATAAATATGAACATATTTAATGTGTTTCAGGTGGAGTTTTCCTTTAAATACTACTCCTAAGACATATGCAGAGCTTTATATAAAAATTCTCTGTCTCATATATTTAGAGTGAACACTGGGAAACTGGCCTCATTTCTGGACACATCCTGTTGCGCTCACCTCACATTTATGGATTGTGGTGAGTGAACTTGATTATCTGCATTTTGTGATAACTAAAACACGAGTGTCCTCATTTTTTGTTTTACAGAGGAAAGCCTGGCTTTGATGATTTTTTGATGAAATAATGCCATCCCCCCTCACAAAACCTATTCTAATAAAAGAGAATAGCTTGCACTAGATTGCCTACCTTTTTTTTTTTTTGTTCTCCACTGCATATTGAACTGGTCGTGTTCTCACAGAGGTGGACGACTTGGCAGAGTATCTCGATCAGCTACTTGCCATTCCCCAGCAGAGTCCCATCAGTGCCACTAAAGGAGGACTCAGCCGCTTCAGAGCTGCGGCGAATAAAACTCGAGAGATGGTGTCTCTGGTGCAGAAGGCCAAAGTGCTGAACATACATAGTGAGTTCAGCCTTCTTCACATGCATTTCTACTTCAGAGTTCAGAGCTCTTTAAAACTCACATTTGTTATATTTTGTTCACAGATGTGCATCTGTATCTCCCTACGAAACTGTTCCGTGACCCACCAGCAATCCTCCAACTTACAAATAAAGAAATCCAGGTACATGGAAAGGAAAGCCAGATTAAAGGAATACGCCAGCATTTTCACCTAATCATTATCTACCACATCTGGGACTGTTTTCAATGTGCAGTTGCACATGAGTAGTGAGTAACTGGGGACTTAAGCATTATAATCTGAATCGAGCACCCAGAAAATCAACTTATATATGTGTGTAACCTCTGAATACAAGACACTTTTTCTGTCTAAATAAGTTGTCGACTCGGAATATGGTTCCCGCCACTTATGTGCAATTACAATGGGCAATTTTGACACTGTAGAGAAAAAAGCATAGGAACACATGTTTATGTAATAAAGAAAGTCTAAGGGCAGTGGTTGGATTCTGTTAATACATATTTAAATAATGCTATTATGCAGTACCATGCATATTCAAAACTACAACTGTTACACTTTAACAACAAAGGTATTAGGATGAGACAGACAAGAGAGAACGTCTCGCAAATGCGGTTATGTTGTGTCACGTTCCAAGATCGTAGTAGAAAGGAAAATTGCCGTTATGTATGCTTTTCTGAAGGTTTTGTGCTATCCATGCACAATCAGACCCACATAGCTAGGTTTGTAAAACAAAAATTCTTCCCTCTGAATGAACATCTTTTACTAAAGAAATAATGAAAGCACACACAAAATAAGCGTCTTAACATTAATTTCAAAAACTGCCCTTAGTGAGATTCTTTTCTTTTCTCATCATAGGAAAATGTGTTGAAATTACTGTCTCATGCACTACAGATACTGTAGATAGACAACACATTGAAAAGAGTATACTTTGCATTGTGTCTCACAATGCTTTCAGTTTTAAAACCTTTTCCCTTCGATTAGGTCCCTCAGACAGAAGTTCCTCCTTCAGTGAGTCTACCCAGAGATGTGAATGGTGGAATTGATTATCTAGCCCTTGTGCAGATGCTGAAACAAAGCCGAAACCTACAAGATCAGGCTGATATCCTGTACATCTTTTATAAGGACAAGTACGGACATGGCCCTCTGTGGGACGTGAAATGATATTGTGTAGTTTCTGAGGTTCTTGTCTGAGATTATATGACGTGGACAAAACTGACTAATGTGACTTATCAAAACACCCACAGAAATCTAAACTACGTTTAAATCTAGACTACGTAATATAAATTTGTGGTTTGTTATACAGTGCTTATTTGCATATTCAGTACAAATACTGCACTAGACAAACAATAAACTGCACTGTGTAGTCCAATCCGAATGTTGTGCAGGAAATGGCAGTTTAAAAAATGTAATTTAGTTATTAATTATTAAATTTAACAAAAATTTGTATGTATTTGAGTGATTGGATTTGAGTAAACATGTGAGTGAATATGTTATTAGAGGTATGGACTGGGATACCAACCTGCACGGGAAAGGCTGGACGGTAAAGCGACTCCTGAGTGACTTGTATGAGAAGGCAGGCAGCCTGAGACACTGGGGACTTATCCGAATGGCTTGTGGCATGCTCCGCAGGAAAGTGGAAGAACTGGATGAGGTGACTGCCATGTTCAACACAACTGCTGTCAAATGATCTGTTTTCGTTCATTTTACTCACTAAGCCTAACGTCATTCCCTGAAAGAAAATATCCTGGCACACACAAAAAAAAATCATCTCCCTTCCATGCATTTGTATAGACTTACAAAATAGCACACGGCATAAACAAGGAATTAAACACAACGTAATAGAAAAAATAATCCGGGACTTTGATGGTGGTGTGCTGCTGATTCTTGTGAAGGTCATGTGGGTGATGTGAGGTTAATTATTTTTCAGTAGCAGCACACCCTGAAGTGTTTTATTTCTCTTATACCACAGCAATTTGCCAATGATCACAATTTTTTTAAATTTATTAAAAAATGACACGTCATGCTTTTGACTGTTTATAATTGCAGCTAATGTCGTAGAATGTCCACAAGACAACTTAGTCCCTTTTAAGTTCTAGCAGCTATAAACAGCCAGTCCCTGTTTTTTTTTCTCCAGCCTCTCTTTTTTAGTTAAAGTTAAAAAGACAAAAAATGCAGCTTATAATGTTACCATGAAACCAGGAAGCGTAAAGTCCTCTATCCTGAAAACTTACTGACTGTTATATAGTGCTGACACTGGAGACTCCTTCCATAAAAGTTAAATAAACATCTCCTTTCTTTATTATTAGTCTCAGACTATGTAGAGTGTGCACCATATAAGTCCCTGTGTATTAGTTACTATAGAAACAATAACACTTTAGAACAAGTGCAGTAATATAAACCTGTGATTTGCCATGCAGCTGGATCTTTGTCTGAGCTGATGTTATAGAAACAAACAAACAAAAAAATACAGTAATAAAATATACAGTACACTGAAAGCAACATGCTGAATAACATTGAATTGTAATGTCCAACTTCTAACGACAGGCTTGTACAGATTTGCTTGCTCACCAGAAGCACCTGACAGTGGGTCTTCCTCCTGAACCACGAGAGAAAACCATATCAGCGTGAGTACGCAATCATACTATACACAGTACCGTTTAAATGCGGGGCCACTCAGTCATGTGACATGTTTTCCCTGCCTCCACATAGCCCCATGCCCCCAGACAAGCTGGCCAGGCTTATTGATGAGGCCAGCGAGAACAACCTCACAACTGCAATCCTCACTCAGGTTAGCTTCCTTTACTATCTTCTATTTCTGTTTTGTAAACAATACAATTAAAGTAGTTTGCAATGTGTTTGTACTGACACTCATGTACATGATTGGCAGGAGATCATGGTGTACCTGGCTATGAGCATTCGAACGCAGCCAAAACTTTTCAGTGAAATGTTCCGCCTTCGCATCGGCCTCATTATTCAGGTCATGGCCACTGAACTGGCACAATCTCTCAACTGCTCTGGTACTAAATCAGTCCTCACGTAGACCTGCATGTGCCAAAATACGAAATGTGTTAAGAAAAGCATGTATAAAAATTAACATTGCTTGCACTTTCACTGACAAAGAAATTATTATTATTATTATTATTATTATTATTATTTTAAAAGTGCTTCACAGACATTAAAACTACTGTGAGAAATAGCAGATGGGGTATTTTCAGGTTGAATATGATTTATTTAAAGCTTTATTGAATGCAGCAATCAAGACAAATACTTCATCTAGATTCAAGGTCAAGGTGCAGGCAAGGGTCAGGCAATCAGCAATCAACATGGACTAGGTGCAGGCAAGAGCAGGTAGAGGAAACCAGAAAGACAATCAACAAACAAAGGCTTGGTATCGTATAACAACACGGAGCGTATACCTCGCAAAATGAAGGTGCAGTGAGGGTGCTTTTATGAGTGTGTAGGTAACTGAGTCCAGATGTGTGCAATCAGTAATCAGGTGAACGTGAAAACAGCTGTGAATTGTAGTCCTCAGCAGCCATGTCTGTAGGCCATGCTGTACTAGATTCGGGTTACATTTGTTATCAAATTCACATTCAATTCTATTTCAAATAGAGAATTTCTCAGTAGTTCCGTTTCCCTTACATGTAAACATGTTTTTTCCCGTGATTATGTGAGTAATATGTGATCACATGTGTGAGAAACATATGAAGGTGCATTTTTACCATGTTATGCTTCGAGATTGCATGTGTGAATCTGAGCAAACACGTTTACAATATTAATAATATGTGAAAATAGAACCACATACCCTTAACTTGTGAAAATAAATGAAGCATGTGAACAAGAATCACAAGTGATAAAATAAAACCACTTGTCCTCCACGTGGAAACAGAAACAATTTAACATAACCATGTGAAAAAATAATCGTGTGGAAAAATATAACCATGTGCTGTGCAAACTGTGAATCACGTGATTACCACATGTGTCTTTTTTCCTTAGTCACAGCACTTGTGTGCTAAGCTAACTAGCTTACTAACCTAGCAAATGTTTGCTAATATTAGCAATGAATAGTTGTTGTTGTTTTTTTGGCTACTGGTAGATATTCTTGTTGAAAATATATTAAAGCAAATATTTGATTCTTAAACTGATTAAAAGAAGAACATTTTAGATTTAGATTCACAGAACCTGGGATACTTTATAAGGGTGAAAGTGTAGGAATGGTGTCTGGGCATTTAAAATCATAGGGAATAACTGATTAATTGATTAATTACGGGTACTCAAATTTCCTGGTTGGAAAAAGAGACAAGTTGGGTTTTTTTTATTTATCGTTAACCTCAGGTGAGGAGGCTACTGAAAGTCTGATGAACCTGAGCCCATCTGAGCTGAAGAACCTCCTCCTCCAGATCCTCAGTGGCAAAGAGTTTAGGGTGCAGAGAAGCAGTGAGTTTGTTGATAATCTCACTTTTATTTACACATGGACCTCATTCATCAGATTTTAGTAAGGTTGAATGTAAATGTTTTTGTAAGCCAAACCGAACTGAAAATTGTGCCTTCCCCAATGCCATTGGAAAAGCAGGAGGGCATGGATTCCTGATCATGGCACACAGAACACTAGGGAGTTTACGGTACATTGTAGCTTGAGACATAACAGATCGGTCACTTATCTGTCACTTAGTTCTGGCTCTAGGTTTTTCCATAATTAATGCTTATTTAATTAATGCCATTAAAATGAATCAACTGAAACAAGAAATTTCACAACATTTTCATTAAATTTGCATGTGTAATTGAAATAAATAAGCTATTTAAACTTGACACTGCTGTAATCCAGAGGTCGGGAACCTTTTCAGTTGGCAGAGCCATAAAAGCCAAAAAAAAAAAGTTATGATTTTTATAATAATAGTAAAGATAATAATTATAAGAAGAAGAACACACACACACACACACACACACACACACACACACACACACACACACACATATATATATATATATATATGTATGTAAAGTGTATATATGTATATATATAAAGCGGTAAAGTAATAAAGGCCACTTGACATTTGCTAACAGCCTGCACTCCACCTAATTGGCCTGTAGGTGGCACTTGAATGTCATTTAACCAATTAGGATAGTTTCATCAAATGGTAAATCAATACAAGATGCATTAGGTGATTAAGAGTAAATTGAACACTACTTATCATTAATTCGACTTCCAATTATGCAAATTCATCTGTCCATTTGGACTGGAAAGAACGATACTCGTCTTTTTTTTTCTTTTAGCCATTTCACCTTTGTTAAAAAAAACAAAAAACAGACTGGCTATGTAGTTTTCAACCGATTTATGAATTAGACCGGGAAATTACTGCTCTGCTCCACATTGTCCAGTGAAATTTGAGCTTGTTTTGCCACAGGTTGGTGTTTACATGTCAAATGGTCATCGATTATTAATTATGGAATATTTTTTAAAAAATGTAATATGTAGAATTTTAATTGAATTGACACACTAGCTTTTGGGATTCCTATGTTTTTTATCCTACCATTGAGCCGTAGGTTCCTGACCCCTGCAGTAATCTGTATATAACACTGCAGCAAGTCAATGCCAGTTGTACGATTTGAAAACAATCAAAGTTCACATTTGCAAGTGTCCTTATACATAAATTTACAGAAGCTCACTTAGTTTTTCTTAACTAACAGGATTTCCGTGAATATCAAATTTCTTGTATAAATGCTAATGCAAATGATTTATCCGTTTCTATCCAGCTTCATAAATGAGGCCCAATGTCCTAAATGAGATTTTTGCTGAAGTTTTTTTTTTAAATTGATCTTAGGATATGTGTTATGTGTATATGTGTATATGTGTATTTCAGTGCGCTCAACTGGAACCGGTGTAAGTCCAGCCATTTCTATCCAAGACAAGAGCAAATCCGGTTCTGCAAAAGGTCAATTAAAAGGCAGCGCTCAGCTCAAGTGTGACGTCAAACTGGTAAGATGCACAAACTAGTGTAATTCCTTATCTTTCTGTCTACCGTTTGAGAGAACAAGCTAATTTCTGCTTTTTTAAAAGCCTTTATCAGTGCATTCCTTGGATATTGACAACATTGAGTCAGGGGTGAGTACTGTGCATGATAAAACTCAACCAAGTAATTCAGAGGGAACTATTAGTGAATAATTCTTTAGGTACTGCTTTGTGCTAATGCTTTTAAAAGTTCTTGATAAGTACTTATGTTTCTGTCAGAGGTATAGACTTCCTTCCATTGAGTCATTTCAAGGTTCATTGGGAGCTGAAGCGCAGGGCAGTAGACAAGGCCAGTGGCTTCGGCGTCGCCGTTTAGATGGAGCTCTCAACAGAGTACCTGTTGGTTTCTACCAAAAGGTCTGGAAGATCCTACAAAAGGTCAGCAGAACCACATTTCACTGAATATGTTTCATTGACGCTTGCTCTAGTGAAGTTATTTAGGCTAAATCTTCTTTCCCTTTTGACTGAAAGTGTCATGGACTCTCTATTGAAGGGTGTGTCCTTCCATCATCAACCACAAAAGAGGTAATACAACACACAGTGTATTTGGTTAATTTTTATGTACATTATTATTTGTCTCAATAAGGTATGGTGTAATTCATTACCATAAAGATTTTTTTTTTTTACTAAATGTAATCAGATGACTCCCGGTGAGATAAAGTTTGCTGTACATGTGGAGACAGTGCTGAACCGTGTCCCACAGCCTGAGTACAGACAGCTGCTGGTGGAGACGATCCTAGTCCTGACCATGCTGGCTGAAGTAGACATCCATAACATAGGAAGCATCATTCATGTGGAAAAGATTGTGCAAATGGCCAGCGACATGTTCTATAAAGATCAGGTAATCCTCACATGCATATTTATATAGTGCTTTTCATATATAATATTGGCACCCTTTATGAAAATGGGCCAAAATGCATGTATTAAAAAACAGCACATGCAGTGAGTGATATTTTGAGCTTAACATATGGGAACAGTGTGTAGTTTCATTACAATATATTTTTCAAAACCAAAAGTTTTGTTAAGTAGTCCAATTTCCTCTTTCAATATTATCGAGACCCTTCCAATTAATATTGAATGAAGCCTCCCCAAGAGAATAGCACCACTAAGCAGTTTTTGTCTAACAAGTTTGGAGACACTTGCAAATGTTGCTTTCACTAGAGTTCAAATATGGAGATGGGTGGTGATCGCAAGAGATTTTTTTTGTGTTTCTTCAACCATTTCTGTATTGCTTTGTATGTAAGTTAGGGGTTGAAAAATGTCATGGCAGAGACACCAGATTTTGGGCTAAAATCTAGCTCACCTTTTTCACAAACATGCCTAAATTCTGCTACTAAGCTCATATATACAGTGGTGCTTGAAAGTTTGTATTTTCTATATATTTGCATGAATATGACCTAAAATATAATCAGATTTTCACACAAATCCTAAAAGTAGATAAAGAGAACACAATTAAACAAATGAGACAAACATATTATACTTGGTCATTTATTTATTGAGGAAAATGATCCGATATTACATATCTTTGAGTGGAAAAAGTATGTGAATCTTTGCTTTCAGTATCTGGCGTGACCCCCTTGTGCAGCAATAACTGCAACTAAACATTTCTGGTATCTGTTGATCATCGGCTTGGAGGAATTTTAGCCCATTCCTCAGTACAGAACAGCTTTAACTCTGGTGGGTTTTCTCACATGAACTGCTTGCTTCAGGTCCTTCTACAACATTTCTTTTCTTTCTTTTCATTAAGGTCAGGACTTTGACTTGGCCATTCCAAAACATTAACTTTATTTTTCTTTAACCATTCTTTGGTAGAATGACTTGTGTGCTTAGGGTCGTTGTCTAGCTTCATGACCCACTTTCTCTTGAGATCCAGGTCACGGACCGATGTCCTGACATTTTCCTTTATAATTCGCTGGTATAATTCAGAATTCATTGTTCCATCATTGATGGCATATTGTCCAGGCCCAGATGCAGCAAAATAGGCCCAAACCATGAACCTACCACCACCATGTTTCAGAGATGGGATAAGGTTCTTATGCTGGAATGCAGTGTTTTTCTTTCTCCAAATATAACACTTCTCATTTAAACCAACAATTCTATTTTGGTCTCATCCGTCCACTTAACATTTTTCCAATAGCCTTCTGGCTTGTCCACATGATTGTTAGCAAACTGCAGACAAGCAGCAATGTTCTTTTTGGAGAGCAGTGGCTTTCTCTTTGCAACCCTGCCATGCACATCACTGCTGTTCAGTGTTCTCCTGATGGTGGACTCATGAACATTAACATTAGCCAATGTGAGAGAGGCCTTTAGTTGCTTAGAAGTTACCCTGGGTTCCTTTGTGACCTCGTGGACTATTACACGTCTTGCTCTCGGAATGATCTTTGTTGGTCGACCACTCCTGGGGAGGGTAACAAAGGTCTTGAATTTCCTCCATTTGTACACAATCTGTCTGATTGTGGAGTGCAAACTCTTTAGAGATGGTTTTGTAACCTTTTCCAGCCCGATGAGCTCTTTTTCTGAGGTCCTCGGAAATCTCCTTTGTTCATGCCATGATACACTTCCACAAACATGTGTTGTGAAGATCAGACTTTGATATATACCTGTTCTTTAAATAAAACAGGGCGCTCACTCACACCTGATTGTCATCCCATTGACTGAAAACACCTGACTGTAATTTCACCTTCAAATTAACTGCTAGTCCTAGAGATTCACATACTTTTGCCACTCACAGATATGTAATAATGGATCATTTTCCTTTCAGATCTGATGATGTTTAAGGTCATATTTATGCAGAAATATAGAAAATTCTAAAGGGTTCACAAACGTTCAAGCACCACTGTAAATCAAGGAAAGACTAATATCAAAATGTTTCAGATGTCTGTTTAAAATATTTCTAGAGCCTAATTTTACATCCTTAAAGGCTTTCATATCTAATGTCCGAATAAAAACATCACATACAGTACTGTGTAAAAGTTTTAGGCACATGCAAAGAAATGCAGTAGAGCAAAGATACCTTCAAAATAATGAAAATGTCTACATTTAAAAAAATACAGTAAAGAGAAGTAAATAGTTGTAAATGAAGCAAAGTCAATATTTGGTGTGACAAAAAAATAAAAATAAAAATAGTAGTCTCCGGTACAATTTTTGCAGTTTTATAAGGAAATGAGCTGGTAAGTTTTATTGAGCATCTTGCAGAACCAGACACAGTTCTTCTGGAGACTTTCACTTTCACACTTGCTTCTTATTTTTGCAGCAAAACCCAGCAGCCTTCATTGTGTTTTTTGTCTGAAAAGTGTCTCTTACGTAATATGCCGCTTTCTTTAATGACATACAAACATTTTTCTGTAACATTTAATTTTGTGCTAGAAAACTAATGTCTGGGAATCTAAAATGTTTTTTTTTTTTTGTACTGACTTGATAATGTAGAAGTCATAAAATAAAAAATCTATAACAAATTTTGTACTAAAAAAAATAGGGTGCCTAAAACTTTTGCACAGTACTGTATGTTTGAGCCCTCTTTTTTTCTAGAAACTAGTTGATATTTGGGAAATTTTTCACCAAGTACAAAATGCCCTGGCATATATCTTTGTGTCCTCTATTACAGAAAGACCTGGGAGCAGATGATACTCTCCTGGAAAAGGATCAGTCCAACGGTATCTGCAGGTTACTTTATGACAGCGCACCCAGTGGCCGCTTCGGGAGCATGACCTACCTGTCTAAAGCTGTAGCTGCTTATGTTGATGAATTCCTGCCAACTGGGTCCTGCTCGCTTCAGTGACACACTCGGCTTCAGATTTTGTTTACGGCTGAAAAATGTGAGTGGCCAAGACTGGCGTGAAAAATATAGTATAATACAGAATAAAGTTGTTTTGCTGGCTGCAAAACAGCCAGATTTGTTTGTGGATGTCTAAATGGGGCAAATGTAGATTTTAAATCTAGGTGCTTTTGTTTGAACTGTTTTCTATATTAGTTCTAACATCACCCGAAACTTTATGTGTGTGCAAACTGTTAAAGTGAAAAATTGTCACTGTATTGGTCTTCCACATTCATTTATGAAGAGATCTGATAAGCTCATTAAAAATCTATTGAAGATTGGTATTGAAGTGTTATTATGTCATCAATTATAAAACCGAATCATGTTACAGTATGCAAATACAGACCATATAAGGCCAGAGCAGGTGGGTGGAGTTTGTAAGGTCTAATTTGAATATTCATCGAATCCAGAAATTTTTTTTTCTTTAGTAAAAAAAAATGCTTTTGTGGAAATTCCACATCAAGATATTTAAAATTTCGATATATTATGATCAAAACAGGCTTTTAAAAACTTTCAGGTTTAAATTAGGTTTCCTAGTAAGAAACATTTAATGAATCAATATCTTCACATCTGACTACGCTGAAAACGTATGCTTATTATCAAAAGGAAAAAAAATATAGACACAAGCACACTGCTGTATTTCTTTTTAATCCATACAGCCATACCTTAACCATACCTGAATGAAATGTTACAAGTTACTGTATGCATAAACAGCTTCAACTTGTAAGGTGAAGTCCAAAATGTTCAGGGACAAGACAAATGTACAAAAGTGACCTGTACACATTTCTCCAGGACTTACGAATTCAGGAGGCCAGCAACTGTGGCACGATCATCAACATTGACAGTGGCTGATTCGAAACACTATTCAGGCAATGTGCATACAAAACCGTGGCTTGGTTTAGACATTATAAACATTAAAGATTCAAGTGCACACAATTACAACAACAAACTCTCCGACCGGGGGCGGGAAATAGGAGGGCAGGGGACTTGACATCATGACATTGTTTCATTCCACCGCAAATCACTATACATTGTCACTCCATTCGTATTCAGCCAGTGACATCATCTAAGAGGGCCATCTAGAAACACTAGATCTGACACTTAGGAAATTAAAGAGAACATGTAAAATGACAGGACTATGTTATGCTCTCGGGGCAGGGGATGCTACAAACACACAGCTCAAGGGGCAAAAATGGCACATGAACATGTCAGTCTCTGAACCAATTCTCATATCTCCGTTGTCATATTTGGTTTTGGGTTGGTTGATGTTTTTCCTCTGGTGCTACTGTCAGTCTGACACTCTCCTTAGCGCTACATGAAGTGCATCTAAAAATGGAGAGAGAAAAAAATCTGTCTACTCAAAGCAATATTTCAACTAAATGTCTGTCACGGTAAAGTTTCAATAATTATATATCAGTATGCTGTGTGTGCTGAACTAAATTATGATTATCTTATTTCAAGGTTAAATAAAAGCTGAAGTTAATACTGTGGACAGAAAACGCAATTTTGGTGCATGTGTGCATTGAGTACCTGAGTCCCAGGTACAGGAGCGAAGGGGTTGGTGGTGCGGAGAACAGGCTGGCTGTACATCACAGGCTGGGGTGCCATCAAGGGCATTGAACTCATCTGGCCCATGGGAGGAGGGATCTATTAGAAATTAAACACGGACTGATTTTTCATAGTATTAAATAATACAATAATATTAGTAAAATAATTGAAAATGACAGTAGGATAGTTTGGTTTTAAAAAATTGTACATGATTTTCCCCTTACCCCAAGATGCAGCCGGCTGTATGTATGGTTTCTGATATTTGCTCTTTAGTTCTGGACTACACATACAAGCATACAAGCTTACTACTCGCACTGACAAAGTGACTGGAGACCATTCATTTTCAGAGAGCTGGCGACATGAGCGACAGTGACTGTTGGTGACTAGATGTGGGCGTGTCCAACACACACTGCTTTTCCTTCATCTCCCACTAATAAATGTTACTAGGGCAACCAGTAGTAGGAACGTCTACTGGCGACTTCATAGTTACTGCACCTGGCGACATGCAACGCTAAAATCGCTGTATGTTTGAACGTACCGTCAGAATTAAGGGAAGCTTACAGCCACTAGTTTAGCACTGAATGAACCGATTGTCTAATCTCTCATCACACACTCAAATCTCAATCTTGTTATCTGTTTAAAACTGACAAAAAAAAAAAAACCACAATATAGATAAAGCCAATAGTAGCAGCCATCTTGAAGCTGAATCACTTTATTCCCTCACATAGTTTCATAGCTTCAAGACAAACATAAATCACAGATTTAAATTAATGTACTCATTCTCATACTTGATAGTATCTATAGTAACAACTACACACCGAGGCTTGTATAGCTGACTCTCCACATAAACCGATTTTTAAAAAAGGGTGTGTTTTGGAAGGAGTCTCCAGTGTTAGATGTATTACACCACCCTGTTATTGATTATTTGCCTATAACAGCACACCCTGCTGTTCTATTCCTACCATAATGTATGATGTTACTGAGGCAAACAAATGACTTTTAACATCTGTGAGTGTGCTATGATACAGGCATGCAGTCTGCATGATGCTGAACAGGACACTATGAGCTTCCCTTACTTGCTAAAACCAGTAGGAATGTAGCTTGAGCACAATACAAACTCCAAAAAGACACATTTCAGACAATAAACATGTCTTGTTACACTATGTGTAACACTAAACATGTCTGATATTCTACATTTTAGCTAAAGTAAAAAAAAAAAAAAATTGTGTAAATATCTAAATTTGACCAAACTGTCCTTTCACATGATTTTCTGAATGTAAACATTTGGTGAGACGTCTTTTTAAATCGTACCATCCCATATACAGGCACTTGGGGGGTTGTCATTGGAAATGCTACCGGAGCTGGTGCCTGAAAAATAAATGAATCAGTACACATTATGAAAAACGAATGACTGCAATGTGATTTCTCGCAAAGAAATATTGAAGAGACTTACATAGCCAGTATAAATCATTCCATTCTGCAGTGAACAGATGGAAGAGGAAAAGAAATGGTACAGTTAGCCATTAAGGCAGCTTGTGTTTGCACTTGTGTTTATGTAACACTGTCTATATTCCCAGAGAAATGCGAGGTTGAGGTTTAAAGAGTAAATGTTCCTACCATCTGTGGCACAGGAATAGGGGCCGGGGCCAGGTGTGTGTGTGTCCACGGTGCGGTGCCACTCATGGCTTTAGACTGCCAGTGAGATCCTCCTGTGGTTTTCTTCTCCAGGTGGGTCCACTGCATCTCTGGCCTAACGAGAAAGCATGGAACAACTTCACCGACAAAAGACAGTCCTCAAACATCAGAGAACTAGTCAACAGCATGAGGCATCGGATTAAATATGCAGATAAATGTCTGTTAGATTAGGGCTGAATTACTTAGAATTTACCGCTGTCTTAGAACTGTGAGTGTGCAGTTAATTTTTGTGATGAAAATATTGTAGTGAAACTAATGCTTTGGATGTGTAAAGCATTCTCATAACAGTTAAACTTATTAATAGTTTTTTGACACAAGAAAGTCCTCAGTACTTTGATATATATACATATATAACTATAAACAATACTATTAACAATATACCTTGTTGTGTTTTATTCCATACTTATACAGCAAACAAGTATAGTTTTATTTATTTAGACAGGAATTTATGAGGTGCTCAGTTGTGACCTACAGTCAAGAGTATGTTTTTTTGTTGTTTTTTTTTCTTCTTTTTTTTCTTCTTCAGTCAATGTAAAAAGTTCCCCTCCATGTGCTCAATCTACTCATCCATCACTCAAATATAAACTATCTGGTCAGTGCTGGTCCTGTGTCAGCACATTTCCTTTTATTAACAGGGTAGAGGGGGACTAACAATTTGTGCACATCAACAAATGGGCTACAGTCAGTAATTATATACAACCCCAATTCCAAAAAAGTTGGGACGCTATGTAAAATGTAAATAAAAACAGAATGCAATGATTTGTAAATCTCATAAACTCATATCTTATTCACAATAGAACATAGAAAACATGTCAAATGTTTAAACTGAGCAAATGTACCATTTTAAGGGGAAAAAAAGTAATTTTGAATTTTATGGCCGCAAAACATCTCAAAAAAGTTGGGATTGGGGCAACAAAAGGCTGGAAAAGTAAGTGTTACTAAAAAGAAACAGCTGGAGGAACATTTTGCAACTAATTAGGTTAATTGGCAACAGGTCAGTAACATGATTGGGTATAAAAAGAGTATCTTAGAGAGGCAGAGTCTCTCAGAAGTAAAGATGGGATGGAATCTGGATGGAAGCTTATGTTGCTCTAAAACCTGTATATACCTTTCAGCATTGATGGTGCCTTTCCAGATGTGCCAACTGCCCATTCCATAGGCACTATTGCACCTCCATACCATCAGTGATGCAGACTTTTGAACTGAACGCTGATAAAAAGCCAGATGGTCCCTCTCCTCTTTAATCCTCTTTAATTTAGAGGATGCTGCCTCCATGGTTTCCAAAAAGAATTTAAAATTTCGATTCGTCTGACCACAGAACAGTTTTCCACTTTGCCTCAGTCCATTTTAAATGAACGAGAAGACGGCGACATTTCTGGATCATGTTCACACATGGCTTCTTCTTTGCATGATAGCTTTAACCAGCATTTGTGGATGGCACGGACAATGAGTTCTGGAGGTGTTTCTGAGCCCATGCAGTGATTTCCATTACAGAATCATGCCTGTTTTTAATGCAGTGCTGCCTGAGGGCCCAAAGATCACGGGCATACAATATTGATTTTCACCCTTATCTCTTGCGCACAGAGATTTCTCCAGATTCTCTGAACCTTTTGATGATATTATGTACTGTAGATTGTGAGATATTCATAGTTTTCACAATTTTACATTGAGGGACATTATATCTGAAATTGTTCCACAAATTGTAGACGCAGTTTTTCGCAGATTGGTGAACCTCTGCCCATCCACAAGAGCCTAATAAGTAGAGAGTCATCAATACCTTTTTCTATTTTCAGACTAAGTATGGGTACATGTTTTTTTGTACTTTTCAATAGTCACAGAAGATTTTATTCAGCTATGTTTGTTGGTTGCTGTTGTGTGCTGTTATCAATGAAGTCCTCATGCTGATTGTTATGGTTAAGATTTAACGAGAAAGACTCTTCTGAAAGACTTTGCCTCTCTAAGATACTTTTTATATACCCAATCATGTAACTGACCTGTTGCCAGTTAACTTCCAGCTGTTTCTTTTTAGTGACACTTAATTTTCCAGCCTTTTGTTGCCCCGTCCCAACTTTTTTGAGACGTGTTGTGGCCATCAAATTAAAAATGACCTTATTTTTTCTTAAAATGGTACATTTCCTCAGTTTAAATATTTGATATGTTTTCTATGTTCTATTGTGAATAAGATATGGGTTTATGAGATTTGCAAATCATTGCATTCTGTTTTTATTTACATTTTACACAGCGTCCCAACTTTTTTGGAATTGGGGTTGTACACTATATAGCCAAAATTTTGTGGACACCTGACCAGTCACACCCATATGTGCTTGTTCAATAACAGTGTGTGGCTGTGGGGATTTGTGCTTATTCAGCTTCAAGAGCATTAGTGAGGTCAGGCACTGATGTCAGGCAAGGAGGCCAAGTGCGAAATTGGTGTTCCAGTTCATTCCAAAGGTGTTCAGTGGAGTTGAGGTCAGGGCTCTGAGCAGGCCACTCGAGTTCTTTCACACCAACCTTGGAAAACCATGTCTTCTTCTGGAATAGGTTTGGGCTCCATAGTTCCAGTGAAGAGAATTTATCATGCTACAGCATACAAAGTCATTCCATACAATTGTTTGCTTCCAACTTTGGGGCAACAGTTTGGGGAAGATACACATATGGGTGTGATGATCAGGTGTCCACAAACCTTTGGCCTGTTAATGTATACTCAAAGTGACCTATAGGGTAGATGTATCTGATAAAATGGGCATACCATACGTGTACCTAATAAACTGAGTATACTGAGAAAATCTTACTTTTTGGCCAAGGGTGCTCCAAAGTGCAAATCTATGAGAAACACAATGGGCTTGATTAGACAGGGGGAAAGAATGATGGTAAATATAAAAAAGCCACATGAATAAAAGACCTACTGCCCACTAGGTTGGCCAAAGAGGAGTCCAGGTCATTAGTCAGTAACTTTCCTCCATTATGGAGTTGTGTTCCTTGTCCGTGGACATGTGAAGTGGGCTTGAGTAGGGGTCCTAAAGAGGACACAACCTATAACAGGAGACAGAAGGATACAGAAATGGAATGTGTGTCCTCTCTGCCCTTACAGACTATCACACTCATTCACAAATCGTTGACTCACCCAGAGAAGGTCCAGTCATGCAGAGCAAGTTAAACAAAAAAGGAGAAATATTAAGTCATATGGAAAAACATATAAAGGTGAAAACTGATGTGTTTATGTTGGTGTGTTTTATCATGTTAATGGTGTAAATCTGACCTCCCCAGCCGTTGTTATTGGCAGGCAGGGTGCTAGTTGGAACAGGGGCGGTGAGGTTGTGTTGGAGGTCGAAATGATCATTGCTGAAACTGTGCACACTGTTGGTTCAAGAGACGCAGAAATACACTATTTTTTTTACAACTTTAAGGTTAATACAGGTATTCAAAGGACTGTGAAATGGATTTCAAATAGCAGCAAAAATCTCTAACCATCCCATAAGTCATAAAGTGAACAGTATAAGTACTATTCTCAGTACCCGTTTGTGATGGGTAGATCTGGTGGACTGGAGAGGAGCTCAGTAGCACCACTACTGGTGCAGCTGCTGTTGGCACTGCCCACGGACTGCCCGCTGGGGGACACTGTTGGGGTCTGCATGCCAATATCTTTGAGCTGTACTCCCTGTGGTGAGGTTAAATGAGAAACATATCAACAAGGGTACTCTGTTTTTGATTTAATTTCCTCTGTAAATATTTCACAATCATATTAAGGCCAGTTGCTTCCAATAAATAGATTTTTGGATTCGTTTATAACTTTCATACCTCTGTAATGTAAAAAGATAGCGACAATTATTGTTACCAGTACTTTATTTTTAAACTTATATCCCTTTTGGTTGAACATAACATATATATTTTGTTGTACTGTATTTCTTAGGCATTATTTAATCTAAAGCTTAGTTCTTATGTTCATATATAGACATTTCCATAGATGATATCATGATTTATATAGCTAGACTTTGGGAAAAGGGTTTTTCTTAATATTTAAAATAGTTTTGACTTAAGTGACAATGTTATCCATTCAACTGTGCAAAATATACACTTGTCAATATGTCAAATTGATTTTTAAGCAAATATCATAGCATAATTATATCTATTGCTATATTGAAAGAAAATTCAGAATTAAATCTATTCGTTGAAAAATAGATTTTTGTGCTGATGTATATTTCGTCTTTCATTCTGATATGAGTAAATAAAAAATTTGTTGTGATACCTGGACTTCATCATCAGGGAAGTCATCAGGTATCACATTTTGTAAAGTTAAATATTGCCTTTACTTTCAAAAACTAAACAGTGAGACATAAGAGCCCTGAGTTGTCTCACTTTCGTAGGCTGTAATCTGTTGCCCTCGGCCTCCTGAGCCTGCTGTTTCTCATCCCTGCAAACAGGAAAGGTAATAAACAGTAATAAACAGTCTGAAAACACATAGGTAAATCTAAAAATGTTCACATCAAACATCATAATGGAGAAAATGTGATCTCATTGACTTGACATGACCGTGGCATGGCTGGTGCTAGATGGGCTGGTTTGAGTATTTCAGAAACTGGACTGTTAACAACTGGAAAAAAAATGAAGTTTTTCGGTTGGGTGAGTCTGTGCCTACTGTAGCCTCAGGTTCTTGTTCTTGGATGACAGGAGTGATACCCGAAATGGTCTTCTGCTGTTGTATCCCATCCACCTCAAGGTTCAATGTGTTGTGCATTTTGAGATGCTTTTCTGCTCACCATGTTTGTAAAGAGTGATTATTTGTCAGTTCGAACCAGTCCAACAAGGTGTTTCCACCCACTCACTGAGTGTTTTATCATTTTTTGCACCATTCTGTGTAAACTCTTAGAGACTTGCTGTGCGTGAAAATCCCAGGAGATCAGCAGTTTCTGAAATACTCAAACCATCTTGTCTGACACAGTCAAAGTCACTGAGATCATTGAGATTTTTTCTCAGTCTGATGCTTGATGTGAACATTAATTGAAGCTCTTGACCTGTATCTGCGTGATTTTATCCACTGCACTGCTGCGACGTCACTGGCTGATTAGTTAACTGCATGAATGACCAGGTGTACATGTGTTCCTAATAAAGTTGGCCAGATGACTGTATTGATCCATGTAAACCGTAATACTGTACGTGTAAAATACAATAAACTGCTTGTTACTGTGATCTATATATTATCTTGGCATTAAATTGTATTGGTGTGTTTCTGTTATTTTTCTATTACAATCACAGCTGACCAAATGGTGCTACAAAATAGAAAAGAAAGATCAAGAGGCTTTTTCAGGAAGAGGCTTGGCATAAATTATTCTCACTATAAACACTCTGTGACAAACTGTTTAATAACCTATACAATGTAGAGTCTGCAGGACTCTTTTCATACTGGCATAATGAAAATGTGCTGTTTGGTAGAGACTTTTTTTTATAAGCAAATGCTTTTTAATAACTAATAATGTCTTACTGTGACACATAATTGCTTTTTTGAGCACCACTGCCTACGACTGTGAAGATCAGTTTAACTGGGTGAACCTTTTACTCTGATATGCATAAGATACCTGTTGATGGAGGAGAGCTCTTTGATTTTCTTGCCTTCCAGAGAGGCCAAGTGTTGTTCAAGAGCTTGTAAGAGACTACTTGGGGCCTGGAAGTGATGCAGGTTGAGGAAAAGAGATATTTCAGACACATGTTTGGACACTGAGTACAATACAAAAGCACACGGACACACACAGACACAGCCTCTCACACATAAACCAACACAGAATTTGATAAACACATGGACACTACTACATACCTACATACATACATACACTACTACAGCTGAAAGACTTGCTTTCGCGCGCTCACTCATACACACAGATACATTCAGACAGACAAACAGACATATACAGAGTCACAAAGGGAAGGTCTGCATTACTGACATAACCTAATAGTGTTCATGAGCCTCTAAAATAAAAGGGAGACAAAGCAAAAAAGATTCAAATAGAAGATGCTTGTACATGCAAAAAAATGTGTTATTTCCCATGCAAGTGTTCTGACACTTCATACACGGCTTGCGAAGCAAACTGAGATCAAGGACTTCTCAAAGGGGGAGACACAAATTACTACTTTTCTACAAGCACAAAAAAAAAGTGGGACCATTTTTTTTCTTCTGATCATGCAGAGCACTTCATAAAGCACAGATATAAAAAGCCAAACCTATTAAACTTTGGATTCCACTTGGAGTTCAATTTCATGATTGCATTGCAGCAAATGACATATTTTTGTGCGTCATTTGTGTGTCTTTTGGAATAGTTCAGCATACACATGCCCTTTTATCGCCAAGAAAAGGAAAGGAAAACATTTGGAAGCCAAAGCAGGTTATACAGAGAAAGGCAAATGCTGGATGAGAACATGAGTTTGTGCATTCGCTGACTGAAATGCATTTTTCTTCCTCTATAGGCAATAATCAATGAGCTGCACTGGCTGACGAAGAACATTCACTCTTCAAGAGAATGGCTTTGTTCTTACACAACATTTGCCTTTCAAGGACTAGACGTGTCCACTCTGCATGCCAGTTCGAGGGAGGATTCCATGAATAACAAAAGAACAGATTTCTCAGACACTCTAAGAGGAGACAAAACAAGGAAAAGCCCACTGAGAAATCCGAAACATATGCGACAAAACAATAGACTGTTTTAAAAAAAAAAACAAAAAAAAAAAAAAAGATAGCAAGAAGTTAAGGAAACGGTAACATGGCTGTAGGAGTGTACAAAAGGCCATACTATCTCTCACAACACGATTCAACCTGTGGAATATTTTTTAGAATTTTTTTGTTAATGATGATGAACCATTTCTGAGTGTTCATAAGGATGTTACATTATGCAGGCCTTCTGAATACTGCTTCAGCTGAAGTAAACAAGGCACTCCTTCCAATTAAAATGTTTTCGACATGGTTAGGTACCACTGTGTAGTATGCCAGCCCAACACCTTCAGGAGTCCCTGTCTGATGTAAATGAAAATGTCAACAAAAAAAAAAGCCAAATGGTGGCAAACTGAAGGGGGAGATGTGTGCCCAGCACCCCTCTGTCAGTCGGCATGGAGCGTAATTGGCATGAAATGCAAAGACCAGCATAAATTGGAGGCCTACATTTGGCATGGTTGCTGACTATAAACTTCAGATGGTGCCAGGCAAAGTTTTGTCTCCTGCTCCAGTTTTAAGGCATTCTATTTATTGTGCACATTCACAACTCTTCCCAAAAGCTATTAAAGCAAAAAATACCCAACCAGTGCAGAGATATATGGCAATGGTGAGTGCCTGCAGTGTAAAAGCTAAACACTATACCCACAATCCCTTAGGCACAAACACCATTCGGCTATATATCAGTCTGCACTGGAAATAGAAGCGCTTTAAATTTCTCATGGATTTTACCAATAAGAAATGGTGGCTTGAAGAGCAAGCACTTGATCTTAACGTGACGACACCGCAAACCTCAATAGCCTTGAACGGCCTTTCATTCCTAATAAAAATGCTGTGCTAATACACATGGCAATATTCAAGGCATAAGGCTTCATAAATGAGAGCTTCTCTGAGGTCAAAAGGTGACCAGCTTTAGTACCCATTTACCTCTGATGAAAACAGAAAACGCAAAACAGCACATCAGATTCCCAGGGAGAGCGCGGGTATGGAGTAAGTTTCTGGAGGCCCCTATCCTAAAAGTCTGGTAGATGAGGGGTAAACATAGAGGAAATGGGGGAGGCTTGGGATGGAGGTCTATGGGGTGAGGTGGTGATGAGAATTTCGGGTGAAGCCACATGGCAGAAATTGAGATGAAATGTGCCACTAACCTGTGAGAGATCTGGGATGTCAACCTGATCAATTCCAACTTGCTGTGACACAAAAAAAGGAAAAGAGGGAGGAGAACAAAAAAAAAACAACAAAAACAAAACAATGTGGAACAAAAGAGGTAAAACAAAAGAAAAACCAGAAAAGAGGTATGTGAAGGAGGGAGGAAGAATAAAGAAAAAGAGCCATTACTCCATGCGGCGTTTGTGTGGGTATTAAAGAAAATATGGACAACTGCATGTACAAAGAGATAGACAACAAGGATTTTGATGTTGGCTTCATGGGTGAGAAAACAATGGAATGTCACTTTTGGTCATGTGAACGGAGATGAAATATTTATGACTAGGTGAGAAACATCCAAAAGAAACACACAACTAATGTTGACTTTGAAAAAAAAAAGGACAAGAAAAAATGGCATACACACATTGTTATACAAATAAAGAAATGCGCTCTTAAAGTCAACTTTAGTCTGTTTTTGGATAGCACTGCACCCAGTTCCTGAAGAGACATATTACTTAGCCAAAAAAGACAAAATAATAAATCATAATCTAGAAATCAAGCAGGATGTGCAGGATTTTTTTCTTCCAAAAAATACCTCCATACACAGCAAGACATTATGCTTTATAAACAAATAAATAAAAGGAATGGCTAAATTCCAGCCATGTGGCACAGTTGTCAAAAAATAGTATTTGCTTTAATGCATACTCATTTTCTAAAGGCAGAGGACACCATTACTGCACCTTTATCCATCAACCTTTTAGATACGAAACACTACAAAGTCCTCACTCATATTTGATCACAGTCAGAGATCTTCCATGTTGACAACTGTGCCCTGCATTTGGACTGCAAAACTGTTTTTTTTTTTTTTTTCTGCAAACTTAAGTCAAATGACTGAAATAGTTGGTCTTCATTTGAATAACACATCATTGTTCTTATTGTTGCTGAGATAGACTGAAAGACATCTCGCTAACGCATGCAGTGCAGGCAGCAGAACAGGCAGAATGAAGGGGAACCTTTGGTAAAAGTTGAACCGAAAGCCAAGAGGGGCAGTAATTAAAAAAAAAAGGGCCTGTGTGGAAGAGCCCGACCAAACCCATGCATTGAGTGTATTCAGAAACATTTTACCTCTGCCACTTTGAGAAACTCTGAGAGCTTGGTCATCCTGATAAGAAACTTCTTGTATATTTCCAGGGCTTCTTTACACTGGTGCTTCTTCATATCAAAATATTTCTCTTTGAAATGAAACAAGGTATTTAGTATGACACAATCTTCCAATAATCTCAGGTGCATTTGCTAAAATGTCTTATACCACAGCATTGTTGAATTCTTGAATCGGATTGGTCAGAATATGTTGATTAATTTTATCAGTTCTATAGTAACAGCTCATTCCCAGCTCATTCCCAGCTCATTCCCAGCTCATTCCCAGCTCATTCAAAGCTCATTCCCAGCTCATTCCCAGCTCAATCACAGGGTATCAGAGCCATGTCATCCTGCAGCTCTAGCCTGGTTTCCCACTGAAGTTAAGTAGGATTGAGCCTGGCCAGTACCTGGATGGGAGACCTCCTGGGGGAAAAACTAAGGTTGCTGTTAGAAGTGGTATTTAAAAAAAAAAAAAAAAAAAAAAAAAGGCCACTCTCTTTTAGATAAGACGTTAAATTCTTGACTCTCTGTGGCCATTAAAAATCCCAGGACACTCATAAAGACATTCTCATAAAGAGTAGGGGTAAAACCCTGGTGTCTTGGTGAAATTGGCCCTTATCTATCATGGCCCTCTAATAATCTCCATCCCTGAATTGGCTACATCTCTCTCCTCTCCACCTATAGCTGGTGTGTGCTGGGTGTTCTGGTGCACTATGGCTGCTGTCGCATCGTCCAGGTGGATGCTATACACTGGTGGTGGTTTGAGGAGATTTTCCCCCCATATTTATGAAAGGAGTCTCCAGTGTCAGTAAATTTTTCCCGACAGGAGTCTGCTATTTTTTTCTTATTAACATTAACGGTGATGAGGGGATGACTGTTTATAGCTGCTATAATGTAAGTAATAACGATTTTTTAATGTTCCACGACATCAAATGTAACAATAAACTGATATAAGGTATGACATGTCATTCTTTAATTAATAAAATAATGCAACCATTGGGAAAATGCTGTGGTATAAGAGGAATAAAACACTTCAGTTTTATTTGGTAGAAAAATAATCAACTTTGTGGCGGTAACAGTAACTTTGTTTCACGTTGGGCGGCATCACACCACCCCGTCACTGATGACATTCCTTAAATAAACAGCAACATAACCGACACCAGAAACGACAAAAACTACTATAGATAGATACATTGGACTGTACTATATTACCTAGAAGGTTAATAACGCCCTCGTTGTAAGCAGCAAAGATGCGAATAGAGTCCTTGAAGAGCAGCATGAAGGCACCATTGATCACGCCATTGGTCAGTACATTAGAGCTGGCCTAGAGGGAAAATCACAGTAATGCAGTTAAGTGCAAAAGTTAGGATTGTGAATTTCCTTAGGATAAAATAAGGAAGACAAAGAAATACAATTCATGCAAAAAAGGCATTTAGTCTGTCAGGTTTCACAGAGTTTCTTCATTCTCATACAAAGTAACAAAAATGTCATGTTTTGCGTATGTACAGTATTATATGTACAACCCCACCTTTTGTCTTGAGATATCTAATATAGGATTATGGCAGGATATTACCACATTTAATTTTTGTAACTCAGAAACCATGGGGGATGCAAAGCTTTCCACTAAGACGCACACTGTATGGCCAAAAGTATGTGGACACCTGATCAATCACACTCATATGTGTCTGTTCTTCTAAATCCTATTCCAGATTTAGTCCCCCCCCCCCCCTCCCCCTTTGCTGTTATAATAACCTCCATACTTCTGGGAAGGCTTTCCACTAGATTTAGGACTGTGGCTGTGGGAATTTGTGCTCATTTAGCCACAAGAGCATTAGTTGGCATTCCAGTTCATCTCAAAGGTGTCCAGTGGGGTTGAGGTCAGGGCTCTGTGCAGACCACTTGAGATCTTCCATAACAACCATGCTTTGTGCACAGGGGTACTGTCATGCTGGAACAGGTTTGGGCCCCATTGTTCCAGTGAAGGTAAATCTTAATGCTACAGCATACAAAGACATTCTATACAATTGTACACCTCATACTTTGTGGCAATAGTTTGCAGAAGGGCCACATATGGGAGTGATGGCCAGGTGTCCACATACTTTTGGCCATATAGCGTATATGTAATTATAAGTGGTTCTTGAGAGTTTTTTTTTTAATATGATGGGGTTCCTCTTCCTGAGACAAGGCAGTTCAAAAAAGTCATTATACGAAACAGAAACAGAAATGCCAACGCTACAGCAATTGGTCAGTAGTGGCATACAAAGTAGGCAGGATGTAAACAGCTACAACCATGAAGCTGCAACAGAAGCTGAGTTCAGGCTTTTCTGACAAAGCATAAATCAGATTACATTAGTCTACATTATTACAGATATACAGTACTGTGCAAAAGTTTTAGGCACATGCAAAGAAATGCTGTAGAGCAAAGATGCCTTCAAAATAATGAAATTAAATGTTTCTATGTAAACAAAAATACTGTAAAGAGCAGTAAACAGTAATAAATGAAACAAAGTCAATATTTAAAATAAAAATAGTAGTCTACGGTACAATTTGTGCAGTTTTATAAGGAAATGAGCTGGTAAGTTTTATTGAGCATCTTGCAGAACCAGACACAGTTCTTCTGGAGACTTTGACTTGCGTCTTATTTTTGCAGCAAAACCCAGCAGCCTTCATTGTGTTTTTTGTCTGAAAAGTGTCTCTTACGTAATATGCTGCTTTCTTTAATGACATACAAACATTTTTCTGTAACATTTAATTTTGTGCTAGAAAACTAATGTTTGTGAATCTAAAATGTTTTTTGTACTCACTTGATAATGTAGAAGTCATAAAATAAAAAATCTATAACAAAGTCTGTACTAAAAAAAAATAAAAAAATAGGGTGCCTAATACTTTTGCACAGTACTGTATGTTTCTTGCTAATGGATACATTTAATTTGCTTCAACATGGAGTTTAACCAGGGTTACTAGCACTACTGAGCATTGTAGATTTTTTGGCATGTGACATTTCTGTGCTTGTCACATGCCATTTCCGATTATCGAATTAGACCAAAATCTGCCCATGTTCTGCTTGCACTGATAAAATGAATCATCACATGTACTGATACAGCTCCTGTTCATTACAAAGCTAATATTTGTGTGAAAAATGTACTACCTAAAAACATACATTAGAACCTCAAACTGAGTATGAGCTGTGACAGGCAACAGGGTTTGTCTTCAGAACGCAGAAAACAGAAGGTTTCAAGTAGAAACAAGGAAGTCATTGGCATTCACAGATCACGGCAGCCAGCTAGCTAAAAATTGCTAACCTGAACAGATTTTTAAGTCAAATTCTTAAATGCTCATTATGTTCACTACTAATGATAGACAGCTAGATAACATAAGCTAACTTGACAGGCTTTTTGAAAGTATTTTTTACTCATATTCATAAAATATTAGTAATCATTTCACTGCTAATCCTAGCCATTATTCTACACTCTTAATGCTTACCAGTTAGCTAATGTGACCCTGACAGAATTTGTAAGTAAAATTCATGAACGTTCGTTGATGACACTAGCTGTATAACAAGAGCTTTCTTAATTAGATTAGAGAGTGCATTCTGCACATTAGTAAATGTTTGAATGTCTTGTCTTTGTGTTCATATATGTATATATGCATATATATGTGTCTTCTAGCAACCTTTTAGAGTGTATATTAGCTACTTTGCTCAGAAAAGAGTAAGCAACGTTGGCTCGTTGTGTCAGGGTTAACTGAGAGCTAATGAAGAATTAATAGACAGTCAGAAAATTTTAATTGAATAAGATGAGATACAAGAACTGAAATGCTAACAAGAATATGTTATAAGAATTGAAGAATATTTTAGTGCTAGGTCCAACCATTGCTTTGTCATTCTTTATACTGACATGCTAAGTAACACCAAAACATTATACCTGCAGTTCTGCCTTTAGGACTTTATGTCATTTGTTTTGGCTGTGGTAGAAACCATAACTATATTTTTTTCTAGAATTAATCTTAATCCACTGTCAGACCTCTCAAGCAAGTGTACCTCAAAGTCCAGAAGGGCGTCCAGCTGATTTTGAATGATTGGGAGGGTCTTCATCAGCTTCTCTGTGCTCATGGTGCGCATCACCCCATCAATCCTACAGAACAGTGAAAGCTTACATGAGCTTGCACAAAGCTATAAATGAAAGTATATCTATAGGAGATTCCTCTGAATCATTGGGTTTAAAAAAAAAACAAAAAAAAAAACAAATCAATCCCTACTCACCCCCTCTTCATCTTGGTGAAGTCAACTGCTACCAGCCTGTAGGACATTGCCCGCTCATTAAGATATCTGCTGTATCGTCTGATGTAGGTGGACATGTCATAACCTATAGGAAATAAATTATAAACGTAAGTGTTTTGTCCAATAACCACTGCCTGGAGAGACACATCTGGAGTGTGGTATTGTTTTAAAACTCATACTCACCTTGTAATGCCCCTTTATCTATGAAATTATTCAAGTTAAAGAGTGTGCTTCTGGATGCGAGGTATTGGATGAACCTCTATTTGAAGGAACGAAATAACACTCGTAAGTGGAGCTCCCTGAAGGTTTGTTAATACGTCAGGACAAATTTGACTGTGGTCAGGTTTAATGTTGTTGAAAAAACACTGATATCATCATTTCAATCTTTTCCAACATGTTCACACATTCAAATAAACCGAACCTTGAAAATGTTACAGCACATTAGTTAACCCTGTATGGACCTATAAATGGACTCGTTTATGCAATCCACAGTTTTTCCTGCCATGTAATTAAACTCTTTGGTTACCAAGGCAACCTGTAAAAGAACTATTAGCTTCGGTCAAAGGACACCATGGCAAGCATTTTTAAGTACTTAAATACCATAAAGCTAATTTGTAAAAAAAAAAAAAAAAAAAATGTGTAAGATAAATAAAATGCACTACATGTGGAATAATTAGAGACTTTCAAATTGATTAAAAACTGCGTGAATAACAACGACTCATCAGGGAGTACATATGGCGTGCATGTTAGCATAATCTCAGTTACAGTGAACAAGACTGAGCTAGACATTTTTGTGTGTTTTAGGGTAGATGTCAATCAGTTTTATGAAAGGATGTTGTAGATAATGGATTTTAAAAATTGCTACAAAGGACAGTTTTAATCTAGAGTTTTTAGAGTTTTAGTCTAGACTGTGGACATTTTGCCTTTTTCTTTTACTACTGATAAACGTAATTTACTATCAAGAATATTTTTTCCTTAGGACTAAAAATTAAACATAAAACAAATTTCACTGAGTGTTATAGAATTTTTAAAATACATTTTTATATAAGAAATAGGCCTTTGAATATAACCTGTTTGATGAAAACTGTTAGCTGTTATACATGCCCATTGTCATGTATAAATGACATTCTCCTAGGTCAAAATTGTATTTTAAATATTCAAATATTGTATTTTACAAACGAATTTACAAGTGAGTTTATTTTTTCATAATGTGATTGCAGGTCCATAGAGGGCTAAAAAAAATAATCACACACAATTACAATGATAAAATGCCATGCCTCTTACCTCATTGCCATACATCATGAGATGATGTGTGGTGATAAGGGTTTTGAACACCACAACCCAGCTTTGACTGGATGTCCTCTCAATCAGAGTATCAGCCAGATGAGGTATACTCACACTCAGCTCATTGGTGCAATGCATCAGATCTGGGCATTGCACAGAAACAAAGACACAAATGAAACTTGCCACCTTACCAATAACTCAAGAATACTTTTGGAAACACACACACACACACACACACACACACACACACACACACACACACACACACACACACACACACACACGTATCCTGGTGTATTGCTGAGAATGCCAGTGCAAACTTCTTTCCTAATGCCCCTAAGGGTTACCTCTGTCCTAAACTTGTTAACTGAGAGGTTGATTGATTACCTGGTCCCTTACTCAACTATGCTCAGAAGTTATTTGTGAATTAAAGGAAAACTCGCCTTGGCTTGTGAGGTCGGTGGACTCCACAGCGGACCCTTCTGAGCATGTCAACAGCAAACAGTGGAAATAAAATTTTTTGTGGATTTAATTTACTCTGGCTAACTACTGGTCTGAAATATCTTACAAGGTCCTTCTTGGAGAATGAATGGAATAATATTCAAATAGGCCTAAGGTTTATTTATTCATGGACCAGCCACTGAGTGAGGACTTTTCGGAGGCCAGAGTAATTGCAGAAGGAAAAATGGTACACTATTCTAGGACCCTGAAGCAAGCAGAGGTTTAATGATCTGACTCAATAACATAATCTTATTTCCACCGTGTAAAAAGCAGGACCTTATAACCTCAGATCTACTACACAAGCCTAGAGCACAGGTGCATTATATAGCCAAGCTTGTGACTGAAAGCTCTGATTGCAGCTTTTTGCTGGATCTACTGGCCTATACTCTACAAGCAAAAGCTTCATGGAAGATCACGAATAACTCCTAGTTTTCCTAGGAAAATAAATAGTGCCTAAAAGATCCTTGCATGTCCAGAATGTACTAGCTGCCCAAACCTAAAGGAAAAATCCGCCCTGAATGATTTGCATCTCAATCTTTAGAATTAACATGTGATCTCTAATGGCGTCCAAGACTGGTCTATTTTCACTTTGGTTAATGGTTTCCTACACTATCCACAAGGCAGTTTGACTACCTGCTGATAGTGGTGCCAGTGGGAACGCATCCCTACCTAAAGAGATGAGTGCAGTAGCTCTTTAGTCCTATAGTCTTTCCAGCTCTCTGCTCAAAGAGATCAGCTTCCAAAGCTTCATTTTTCATGCTAATACCACCGTCAAAACACAGCAGATCGCTAACAAGCAGAATCTCTGCCATAATCTCATGGCTGCATTGCATTCTGGAACTTTGAGTCCAATGTTTGCTGTCTCCACTACTTCCACATAAGATTACTCAGTAATATGACACTGAACATCACTGGAAAATGGCGAGTGAGAAAATGGTGCTCTTTTGGGGTTTTTTTAGGAGCATTGCTAAACGCGAGACCTGATTGTTACCCCTTGGGTTTGAGATAGTTGAGCTACCAATGTCCTCCTGTGACGTCTTCTAACAGGAATAACGAGAATACAGCATCAACCAACACATTAACACCATAATCACTACGAACATCACAAATATTTCAATATAAACCTATTTCAAATATTCCGGTAATTCGGGGAGGCGGTGTCCTTTAAAATTGCACCAGAGCAAAATTCTCAGTGTGGCTCCTTAATATGAGCAATATGTCGACTATGTAGAGAGACAGTTCATCAGATTTGTGACACATATTTGAACCATTCTGGGTAAGGGGTTGAACATTAATAGATATACAGTACCCTATAGTCATCTGCTTATCAGTAGCACTGAGAATAAAGAAAATCAGCATACAAACAAAAGCTGGTGTCTGGTGTGCAAGTCAGTTCTTTTGTGCACGCTTTAACATCATATATTATCCATTATCCATATGCCCTTGATAGTGTAGGCCTGTGCTGTTGTTATTTCATTCTAATCATGTGGGTTTGAGATGTGAGGGATCCTGAACTTATTAACACACCATGGTTTTATTATACATTATTTTTCTTCGTTTTATTATACATAGGCTATACACTGAATCGGTCAGAATCAGAGGCTTATTAAAATGCAACATAACCGACACCATGACATTCCTCAGCAGCATTTACAGTGTTGCAGTGAGGCCTCACTCCTGCTTTTTGTGTGTGTGTGTATGTGTGTGTGTGTGTGTGTGTGTGTGTGTGTGTGTGTGTGTGTGTGTGTGTGTGTGTTAAGTGTGGGATTATTAAGCTTTACGGGCTTTGCTACCCTGACCTTGAGTATAATTGGAAATGATAATTGGTGCCCATTAATAATCAGGTAGAAACGTTTGAACCGGAATCAGTATATCTTATAGAGAGTATTACGGAGGGAGATGAGAGAGAGAGAGAAAAAAAAGGGTGCACAGTCGACATATGAAGGCCAGATCGCGATGAAGCGAAATAAATATTGTGAAGGGCGATGTATGGACTTAACCTACAGTCAAGGTGCTTCTTCTTGGGCGCGCTGACTTCGTGCGTCGTGGCCTTGCACACTGCTTTGCTGATGGCCGAGCCGCTCATGCTGTGCTGCGCCGCGGCGATCCTGTCCGTGAGAGACTGTCCCGACATGATCGGCTCTTCGGTGTGTGTGTGTGTGTGTGTGTGTGTGTGTAAAAAAAAGACAGAGAGAGAGAGAGAGAGAGAGAGAGAGAGAGAGAGAGAGAGAGAGATTGCCTTTCAATCAATGGACGTATTCACTGCAGGGGTGGAGAGCGCACTGGATGTGTGCAGAGAGATCGGCAGGATGCGCTGACATTCAGATAAACGACGTGCCGATCAAGGACGAAGAACGAGCGCGCGCTCCCCCGAACCAAACGATCCGAAAGTGATGAGCGATCGAAATGCGGTTAATTGAAGCAGACCTTGCGTTACTACCCGCAATAGGACATCACTATGGTGACTGCTACCCTCCCGCGCCGCCGGTTAACCATGTAACTGCCGCTCCGGTACGACTAATCGTTACGATTTACGATTTCGTTTTCTTCTTGCAGGTGAGCTGATGAGGTGAAGCTTGCAGCAGAAAGACGCCCGGTAACACTAAGCCGCAGAGCAGAAACAGGATCAGGAATCAGGTTCGGGATCAGCAATCAGGTTCAGGATCAGGTTCAGGATCAGGTTCAGGATCAGGATCAGGATCGGGCTAGCTACTCGGTATCATTGTCAGATTCCTTCAGCCTGCTTCATGAGGACACCGCAATGAGCATACGATCATCCGTTATCCCAGTTCCACACCAAGGTCCTTACGCATGAGAATTCAGCTGTTCAGCATCATGATATACCACAGATGAACAAATCCAGCGTTTGCCTCCCGATTCAGAGCCGGATGCTCAGCGCAAAATGGCAGAATCAGGTGACCCGAGAAAGAGGAGGAGGAGAAGGGAGAAAGGAGGGGGTCTGTCCATCCGGGGTGGGCATCTTAAAGTGAAATTTTCACTATGCACTCTAAAACTCAGCTAATCCATCCCCCAGATTTATACCTCACACACCGTACTAGTGCATCACCAATTCATTTACAAGACGTGGTTTCAGATTCCTTTATTCATCTCCATTATGCATCTTCCAAACGGTTCAGTTCATTTCCATGCTCATGAATGTGGCACAATAAATAAAGTCAATAAATACAGCATATCAGCAGTGAATGAAGAAAAAAAAATGCACAATGCTATTTAAATAAATGCTAATTTATATTTAACAGATATAAACTAATATAAAATGATCCATTGGTTTGGTCATTGCACGATCATGGGGCAGAATGCTCGCTTGCCTCATTTAGCTCAGTTTTATTACATCCATACTGTAGTTCTGGTAGTCATTTAAAAACTGATTTGAGACATTGTTCACTGTAGAACAAATAAATCAAGTCAACTAAACACCAACTCATCTGCTCTGTACTACCCCACTACCCCAGCTTATTCATGTGATCCTTCTTGTGTGCATCTTATGTTCAGCACTATAGATTCCTAATCCTACGAAGCAAATAATACTGTGTCCTGGTTTGTTTCCACATTTAAACATTTTGCATTCAAAGGCTTATCCAAATATATATTTTTTTGTTGGGGAAATTTAACGTCAGGCCAGTTTGCACCACTGTCCATCCTAGCACCATTTGATAAATTTCGCAGCCTTCACATTTCATGCTATATTTCAAAAATAACCAAAGTTGGGGTTTTGAACAAAAAACAAGCAAAAATTACAAACATAACTTCAGCGGATAACTGTGATGCGTGCTGTAACACCATAGCACTCTGCGACACACTGTCAAGTGCTATTCCTTTGTTTTGGACTAGTAGTGACACTAATTGGACTTTGCATTGTGTGTTTTGCTGATTTGTCTCCACATGTTTAATGGTTTGTGGATTTGTTTCTGCTGTTTTCGTGTTGCTAAAGTGTCAGTGTGGATTATCATGGTACCTCTTGTTTCTACCGTCCCATCGCTTATTCATTGCAGTATATTTCATCTTCTTTCTTTCTTTCTTTCTTATTTATTTATTTATTTATTTATTTATTTAGTAAAGCAAACTTGAGACTAGAAAAGGCACATTAAAAAGCAAATATTATTATTATTATTATCCATCCATTTTCCATACCGCTTATCCTACACAGGGTCGCTGTGGAGCCTGGAGCCTATCCCAGGGAACTCGGGGCACAAGGCAGGGGACAACCCATGCCAACCCATCACAGGGCATAATCACATACACACCCATTCACACACTACAGACAATTTAGAAATGGGAATCAGCCTACAATGCATGTCTTTAGACTGGGGGAGGAAACCGGAGTATCCGGAGGAAACCCCCGAAGCATGGGGAGAACATGCGAACTCTGCACACAGAGGGAGGCGAGTTTCAAACCCCCAACCCTGTAGGTGCAACGTAAACGTGCTAATAGTATTATTATTATTATTATTATTATTATTATTATTATTATTATTATTATTATTGGTCCGATCCTGAGCTTGGGTTACTGTCAGTGCTGAGTTTGGCTTGTTCTCTCCATGTTCCTGTGGGTTTCTTCTGGGTTCTCTGGTTTCTTTCCACCTCTCAAAAACATGGTGTCACATTTAATTTGCCCCTAGTTGTAAATATATGTTTGCATGGAGCCTTGCGATTGACTGGCTTCCCATTCAGGGTGGGATTATTATTACTACTACGCCCTGAAAACTTGCATGTACCCACACATTGAGGGTTGCAAATATTTCCCCCAACCCCTTGAAGTATTCATGTCAGAATCATTTTCATACTGTTATTTCTTTTTAAATGGTAGTCTAAATGGTAGCTCAGTAGATTTCATTGGATTACTGAGCTACTGATCAGAATGTCGGAAGCTCAAATCCCAGCACCATCAAATGCCACTGTTGGGAGTCCATGAGCCCTTACCCCTCAACTGCTCAACTGTCTCAATTACAGGTCGCATTACCAAATGAGGTAAATGTTAATGCATACATGGGTTAATCATTGATCTATTGGTCCACCAGCCTGCTATGCTGCTCACAAACTGAGTAAAGAGGCTCTGTGATTTTACTTCACAGTGCTTTTTTTGGTCTTTTGGCTGTGCACATACTTCACCAGTTATTGGGACTGTACTGTAGATGAAATGCTATAGGAATATAAACCAGCAGTTTTGCTTTACTGCAGAGCCTTATCTTAATTGCTTTTTTGAGGGTGAAGCCAGTAACTCTGTGCCCTTTTCTCATGCTCTCTCTCTCTCTCTCTCTCTCTCTCTCTCTCTCGCGCGCGCTCTCTCTCTCTCTCTCTCTCTCTCTCTCTCTCTCTCTCGCGCGCGCTCTCTCTCTCTCTGACTTCTGCTCCTCATCACCATCAGTCTCACTTTTTGGGACATGCAGAGCATCTGTCTTTGCCACGATCTTTGGTGTTGTTGTTGCCGGACAGGGTCACCGTGTCCGGGTCTGAGTCACTGACAACGCTCTCCTCATGGGCCAGTATATTTTCCACCAGGCACCTGATTGCTGCTTCAATATTGGTGTTTTCCTACGACAGACAAGAGTCACAGATAAGAATGTGCTTTGGATTTAGTGCTTATTATACAGCAGCCTCAGCCTGCAGTAAGACACATCAGCCTACAATAAATCAGCCACTACCCATTCTTACATTATATAAAAAATAAAAATAAATAAAATAAAAAAAAGCTGTGAGACCTTGGGAGTTACATAATGTAATAATTTTAAAAGCATTTTCATTTAAAATGCGTTTCAGGGTACTGAAGGACATTGTACAGATACACAACAGCACATAAAAAAGTATGTGATAATATCAAAGGTAATATAATTTAAATAAAGGAAAAGGAAATAACGATAGAAGGAGGCTAGGTAGCATGCAGGGACTTGGAGGGTGTCTGAATCAGAGCAAAATGTGTACTTTTGGTTCATTTTTAGTTCTATTTGTGTTTATTTGGTTTCGCACTCAAAAAATGGCAGAGGGGCATGTAAGGAGGAAAACATATACATAAAACATTAAAACAGAGATATGATGATGCGTTACATTTGGAATTGATCTTGACTAGTCATGGTCTTGGACTTGGCAGACTTGACTACAGCTTTATGTGAAAAACACATCTCTGCTGCAGAGAGGGAAGGGATGGAACAAAGTCTTGTAGTGTTCTTGCGGTGAAAGGAAGCTGTCTTAGTAGTGTTAGTAGTGGTGTTGTTTTTTTAACACTATCTTTATTGAATTTAAATAGAACAACAATACAGAACAATAAGGAAATTGGCCAGACAAAATAAAATGACTAATGCATGCAGAAAAACAAAGCGGAAAGAAAGAAACAGAAAAGAAAAAAAAAAATCCTTATGCATACATACATGCATATATCCAAACATTGGTACATTAATACCGTGACATGTGATGGGTGTTAAGCCAGGTTACATAGAAAATATACAGTACTATTTGGATCAGATTCCTTCAAAAATCCTAAAAGGGGTTCCATAAAAACTGTTCAGGTTTTCCCTTATAATATATGTGAGTTTTTGCATAGCCAGACAATAAGACAACTCCACTGTTTAAAATTAGGGCTTTCTGTATTTGTTAGTAGTGTTTTTAATATAAGAATCAATTGACAGTGATGTGTCAAAAGTTACAGCAAGGCTTCTAACCTGAGCAGATGTGGATGTAACAAAGGAGTGGTGCAGTTTCTTTAGGGTTGATGGAGACGCAATCAGTGGCTACATTTACATGTGCATCAATATTCCGATATTGATCGGAATTTGGCAATATTCTAATTAGTACCGAGTCATGTAAAAGCCGCAATCCGATTGCCTGATTCAGATGAAGACAATATTCTGATTCCCCAAATTCTGATTCCCACCCCTGGAATATACATGTTTTAATTGGAAGTTTGTTGCATGTAACAATCCCTCCGGGATTTTACGGTTTTGGGATCGCAGAAATTAACGCTAAATCAAGCAAACTCCGCAATATTCGGAGGTGCTTGCAATAGTTCGAAATTACTGCAGATTTTCTGCAGATTTGGAACAAGACACATCAGGCGACGTCATCACATGCGCAACGTGCATTCAGTCTTGCCTTTCACATGAGTCTAGCGAAAAGGTCTCATTTACCAACAGACATCACTGCGAAAGACGATTCATTTCGCCAATTCAAGTAGTTTTCCGCAAAAAAAAGCACAAAAAACTGATGTAAACTGATGTAAGCACCTTATTCAGAAAATCCACTGAAAGGATATATTTGCACATGCTCAGTCTGCAAGGAATTGTGGGTGCTAACAGATGCTCAGCTGTAGGCTAGGTATTTAGGAATGGCAACTCAGGCATACTTACAACAACCATGTACACAGGAATATTTTGATGCCTGTACGCATATAAACATCGCATTCGGAATATGGCTTCTGTTTAATATAGACCTTAAATGGAATTTGATGTGCATTTAAACGTAGTCAGTATGGCTTCAGATTTGTTACTGCTGAGCCTTAGAAAGTTTACATTCCTCCAGATAGTCAGCCAATGTTTGTATGTAAATTTGTGTATCATCAGCTGCAGCCCATGCCATCTGATGATATTGCAAGTAAATAATCAATGATAGCAGGCAAATAAATGAGCCTTGGGGAACACCATAGAGAGGAGAAACGAGTCTGATCTAAAACTATCAATTAAAACAAATGTTTGTCTGTCTGAGAGATAAGATCCAGGTGTAACATGAACACTAGTCAACCTATAAGACAATCCTGTGACCACGGCAAATTCTGCAGCACTTAGCAGCAGATAAGTCACATGATATAAGAACCAGATTTTGCGAAACCACAGTGTTTAACTTTTGTAACTATTCAATCTGCTTTATGGTTCAGCCTTATCATTCACCCTTTCCCCTCTCGTTTTCTATTTCAAATATAAGCCCTATCCCCTTTTAAAAAGCTCTGGCCTCCAGAGCTCACACGGCAGGGTGTTAATATTTATCTGAGGAGCTTCTTTGGGTCCTGTTCATACAGTTCCTTTCTCGCACACCCCTGTGTATTTAATTAGAGAGGAACTGCGAGTTGAAACACATGCCCTCTCTAAATTGTGATATGTGTCCATGTGGTTCATATCACAGTAACACACACACACACACAATCATCAAACACTGAATCATCTCAGTGTCAATACACAGAATCACCAGACCGACATTTAGGCCATTTATTTGAAACTCCAATTATATGTGAGGCAACATCATGTGGTAAACTTTGTTCAAAATTCCTTTACTGATTCAAAATACTGTGGAAAACTGACCAGGTTGAACTAAGTTGAATAGCTCTTTCTGGTTACGACCCATAAAAGCTTATGTCTGGCTGGACGTCATTAATATTATGTAGCGATGACACAAAAAAAAAAAAAAAAACACTGTCTTGTGAAACACATCATAAAACCCCTCAGTTCCCTCACATGCAGAACGATTAATGTCCACTCACCTTGGCTGATGTTTCAAACCAGCCCACGAATCCGTTTTCTTTACAAAATGTGTCAAGTTTGGGAATCTGAGTGGACAGGCCTTCCCGTGACTGGTCAGTCTTATTGGCCAGCAGAACAGCTGGGACCGGTTTGCCATTGCTCAGCGTAACCTTTGAGTCCAGATCATCTTTCCACTTTGGTACCGCATCAAACGTCGATGCTCTGGTCACATCAAATACTATCAGAGCTCCTACAGCCTCGCGGTAATACACCCGTGTCATATTGCCGTAGCGCTCCTGACCTACAAAAAAGGAGCAAATCCCAATTCACAACATTACTGCGTTTATTACATGCATATAGGTAACTTTAGGTTTCTGACATGTTTTCAGGATTTGGGGATTCTCAGTAATATAACAAGCTGTGTTTTTTTTTTTTTTTTAATTAATTTCAAGAGAGAGAAAAAATAAGGAGCTGAGGGAAATGTCTATGTCTATGTTTATAGCTGCTATAATGCAAGTGATAATAGGAACTAACTTGATTTGTAGACATTCCACAACATTAAACGTAACTATAAATGGAAAAAAAAAATAAAATGGATAAAAATGTTGGTATGACGTTATTCTTCAATTTAGAAAATCTGTTAGCTTTGACAATTTGCTGTGTTATAAGAGGAATAAAACAGTAACTCTGCTTCTCATTGGGCCCCATCACACCACCTTGTCATTATTTCTTTTCCCATACCAGCCATGTTGTGTTTGATTCCTTATATAATATTCTAACATTGCACACATACTAAATGTGTTAAAGATCATTTAATCAATAAATGTAAATATTGGAGTCTATATGGTCTTGAAACTGGATCAATATTGAACTGGATTAAGAACTGGAATTCAGATCTGATTAGTGGACATACAGTATTGTGCAAAAGTCTTACCCTATATTTTTTGTTTGTTTGTTTGTTTGTTATAGATGTTTATTTTATGATTTCTGCATTTTTGAATAGGTACAAAAACATTTTATATTTCCAAACACTACTTTTCCAACAAAAAAAAATGCTAACAATGTTATAGAAAAATGTTTATATGTCAGTAAAGAAAGCAACATATTACGCAACAGACCATTTTTTAGACAAAAAAAAAAAAAAAAAAGAGCTGTGGTAGATTCTCTAACATGCTCAGTAAAACTTCCCAGCTAATTTCTTTATAAAACTGCACATATTGTTCCTGAGACTCTCTCTCCATCTCTGTGCCTGCACCTCCAAGTTTTTAAGTCATAATTGTATATGCATTTTCCCTCATATTCTTGTATCCCTCTCTGTTTATTATTTATGTCTCTTTATTAATCACTGTTTTATTTTACATTTTCAATATGTTTCATTTACTACTATGGGTGTATGATTTATATTTTTTCTCATAACTGTACAGTGTCCTTGGGTACCATGAAAGGTGCTTATAAATACATTGTAATGATTTAAAATAAATAAATAAATAAATAAAGCAAAGGGTTGTCATAAAATAATAACGACTTTGTTTATGCTCTTTATAGTATTTTTATGTTGAAACATCTAATTATTTCCTAAGGCATTTTTGCTTTACGGCATTTCTTTGCATGTGCCTAAGACTTCTGCACAGTGATGTAGAGGAATAGTATGCAGTGAATGTGTGAGAAGTTGCCCGACACAACACAGTCCTTGCATGTGACCACTGAACACAAATTGTCTTAAAAGCCTCTGATGTCGATGCATAAGTTGGCAGTTGCTATTGATATCATGTATCAGCTTATGGCCAGAGTTTTGAAAATAATATTGTACACTCCTGGGCAAAAAAAACGAGCCAAGCTCAAAATGGCAAAATATTAAGCTTTTAATGGTCTTAACAACGAATCATTGGTCATTCAAATCATTGTATATAAGTGAGATCATTTTATATAGGTGAATTTCCCCTTTTCTGGCTTTTCCCTAAATAGTTGTCTGCAGCAAAAGTAGACAAATGGTAGCAAACGGTGGCACAGGAGGTCTCAGGAGTGCTTTTGTTTAATTCTTGCTCATTTTCTGACTAATGATTTGTTGTTAAGAGCATTAAAAGCTTAATATTGGCCATTTTGGGCTTGGCCCTTTTTTTTTTTTTTTTTTTGGCCCAGGAGTTTATTGGGGGGAAAATGGTGTATTCCTAGTTAGAAATCTTACTAATTTATAATGCACTGAAAGAGAGACTAGGATAGAGAAAGACAGAAGGAAAGAGACAAAAGGGGCACAGTGAAAAAAAGGGCCCTTGGCTCTACTCCTAACTCTCATGTGACTCTACATGAGAATGAGACAAGCTGAGGTTAACCCAGACACGTCTACTATTCCTCTACATTCCAAAGAAGAAGAGAAACACAAGTCAAGTGATGTTATGTGATGCAGAGGAAAGCTTCATTATTTATTTATTTATTTTTTTTATTTTTTATTTTTTAAATGCATCTACTTTCTTGATAGTTTTCAGGGAATATTAGACACTTGGATATAAACACAGATACAGTGTATTTTTTTTCCAATAAAAATGTTAAACTCTTGAATCATCCCTGCTGAAAGAACAAAAGAAGAAAAATAAAAAAAACCCATAGAAACCCTCACAGAAATTCTAATGGTTTCCACTACAGATACCATTACAAACCATCAGCTAAGCATTAAAACCTTTACCATTAACTGGTCCTTAGTGGTATCCACTAGACATAACATGCCACCAATAGAAGGCAACAAATGACCAGTAGAGACCCACAGGGACCATTACAGTGTCCTTTAAAACCATTACAATTCCCATTATAACCATTACAAATTTCTAAGTATTGTTTTTTGCTTGTTTTTAAAGCAGGTATATCATTTTTTTTTTGTTTTGTTTTTAAAAAAAAATTAAAACATTAAAAACCAGTCTCACCTGCAATGTCCCATAACTGTAGGCGGATGACTGTGTGATTGTCCCAGTTAAATACCTTCAGCGCAAAATCCACGCCGATAGTTGCGCGGTAGTGCTGAGAGAAAATCTGATGAACATATCGCTTTATTATAGACGTTTTTCCAACTCCGAGGTCTCCAATCACAAGAACTTTGAACAAATGCTCCTGCTGCATGATTGAAATGATCTACTACCGCAAGAAGCACGAGGTCTAAGTGAGTTACTGGTCAATTTCAGCAGCTTGTAGAAATTTAGACATTATTTAATCACTTAGAAAAATAAAGAAAAGAAAAAAAAAAACGTTTGAAATATCTTCGAGTGAGACGGGGATTACTTGGTGTTTGCCTGCAATGAGGCTAATAAAATATTTAAAATATACTGACTATTAAAAAACTATTATAAATAACTTCATTCTCCTAGCTGTATTATTATACCCTGCTGCACTGAAGAGTACAGAAGAGTGTGTGCCTTCACGGCTCCCGTAGTGTGTAGCAGCCAAACCCCGACCTGCGGTCTCGTGCACACTGAGGGCGGGGCTATGAGCTCCACTCTCTCCAACTTCCGGCATTAAACAATATGTGTGTTCGACTTCATGCGGCGCCGCGCAGACCGACCGGCGGATGACTTGAAGCAGTGCATGCCGGTTAGAATTTTGTTATTTTTACTGTATCTTTTTATTGCTTGAAGAACATAAATACCAAATAAACAACAGTAAGAAACATCTTAATACCGGTTAGAATTTTTTGTCCGACGCCACGTCACTGTGACGTGTGGCATCAAAGTACCGCGATAGCGATACGAGAGCAGACGGTGTTCTGTCGATTCATGCTACCCGTCGAGATATGCTACTTAGTGGTTCAGCGCATGTGCAGACCCAATTTTTTTTTTCTTGCGTTACCACGCCCATAAATCTATGCGGCCTTGTGGTCTAGACTTCGGCTGGTGGTCAGCAATATCTTAAATCCTGTTTTTTTTTTTTTCAAATGGGTTTGATGGGTTAGGGTCAGGGTTATATGAAATGTAATAGGGTAGCGTGAATCGATAGACTCGCGCTACGGTAGCAAAATCTGACAACGTAGCACAAATCGGCAGAACACCACGTCCCTCAGCCAGCGCAGCTTCTCCAGAGCGGCTGCACGAGCTCTGATGACGACACAGCTATTTCACGATTGGCCAGACCCACCGACGACAACGATGACGTGCTTTTCGTGTTTATTCTGACACCTTCAGTTCCCCTAAAGCTCACGAATCCGTATTTTTTATAACAGTAAAAACCCTTTTCATGTAATCTTAATGTTATATTGTGTCATGTTTATCAAAATAAAATTATGATTAAAAAAATATAGATTGGTTTTATTGGCTTTATTGGTTTTTAAATAATACAGGCTTATGGTGAACTTTCTTCTTGTACATACAGGCACTGTATTAACTTAACCTATTCAGTGAAAAGTGTTTCTGGTTGCTACATTGTAAAATTCAGACGTCTGTTTATCTGAGAAATATTACATCTAACCCACTTCGTCTGTGATAAATAAAGCAAACACAGTGCGAGCGTCACTACGGGAAGCCGAAAGTGTCCGACTTGATGGCTTCGTTTTCAGCTCCTCCGGGTAATCTGGTTTCCTCCCCCAGTTCAAAGACATGCTCTGTAGGCTGATTGGCATTTCCGTATTGTCCGTAGTGTGTGAATGTGTGCAATGGGTTGGCACTTCGTCCAGGGTGTCCCTGCCTTGGGCCCCGAGTTTCCTGGATTAGGCTCCAGGTGACCCTGCAACCCTGTGTAGGATAAGCAGTATGGAAGATGGATGGATGGAGTGGTTAAAATACAGCCTTGTAGTGTGCACATGAAAGAGCCCCAACCATGGTCCTGCACATGTTAATGTTTTCCCTGCTCTCTCACACACACACACAAAATTCAACTCAGAAAGTGCTGGTAATTAGCTTATTATTTGAATTAGGTGTGTTAAAGCAGGGAAAACAGTCAAATGTGCAGGACAGGGGGTACTTCAGGACCAGGGTTAGGAACCTGTAGTCAGGGGCCATTCTCCTCTTACCTCTCTTGTTAGAAAGCCATGTTATAATACCTGTTTTCTAAACCATAAATCGACAGTGAATTTTTTTTTCTTCTGAAAAATACAGAACACACACACAAAAAAAAGACATTTATAATCCAGCCAGAATTACACATACACTATATGGCCAAAAGTATGTGGACACCTGACCGTCACACCCATACAGTATGTGGTTCTTCCTCAAACTGTTGCTACGAAGTTGGAAGCACACAACTGTTTAACGTCTTTGTATGCTATAGATTTAGAATTTCCCTTCACTGGAATTAAGCAGCCCAAACCTGTTCCAGCATGACAATACCCCTGTGCACAAAGCGAGCTCCATGAAGACATGGTTTGCCAAGTTTGGAGTGGAAGAACTCAAGTTTTCCCAAACTGAACACCTTTGGGATGAACTGGAATGCCGACTGTTCTTGTGGCTGAATGGTCACAAATCCTCACAGCCACACAAAGCCTTTCCAGAAGAGTGGAGGTTAAGGGGGACTAAATCTGGAATGGGATGTTCAACAAGCACATATGGGTGTGATGGTCAGGTGTCCACATACTTTTGGCCACACAGTGAACACTGAGCATACATGTACACACACTACCAAGTGCAAGGCCGGACTTACCATTGGGCTTGACTGGGCTCCAGCCCATGGGTCCCGCCCAGTAGGGGGCCCCGCCTGATTACGTTCATTTGATTTGTTCAATAATATGCCGGTCATTTCATTTTTCATTTAAAGTTTCTTGATTGGTCTAACATGGTTACCTGGCCCTGCCCTATGTGAGGAATGATGTCATTTAATTAGCTAAATTAAATGTCAGTCATCTTGATGTTTGCTGATTGGTTATTGTCAGTTACGATGTGCAGCGTTTTACCGCCGTTGAAACCTGTCTGCATTAGACACTGACCTAATGGCGGACAAGCAGCATCGGAGTGGCGCGTTTAAAAGAACACTAAAAAATGAAAGACACCAACGCGAAAAGGAAGTACTCAGTAAAGTTATTTATTTATTTATTTATTGGGAAAAATATTGCTTCAATCAGTGGTCATAAATAAATGATTCTGTTTTTGACTGTGCTTATGTAACCGCTTTAGAGCTATGATACATGTTGTTTTATTTAAAGTCATGTAGAGTAGATAGGGCCCAAAAATAACTCAAGCCCAGGGGCCCCCACCACCCTAAGTCCTGCCTTGACTAAGTGACACATTGTTTTCAAACTACACACACCACAATATATATATATATATATATATATATATATATATATATCGAATTACAAATTTATTTCCATTTTGAATTTAAACAATTTGATAACTGAAAAAACCCAAATACTGTTACTGTACACAGAAATAATTTTTTAAAAATAATAAAATATTTTAAACATCTTCTTGTCAATCACTAGAATTGGGTTTTCTAACACACGTATCTCCTTTTATGGAGCACATTTTGCATTATAATGAATTTACAGTTCAGAAGCCCTCCACCCACAGGACACGTCTAAATGTGTATCGATTGCGCCATCTGCACAGAGCCTTATCTGTCTTTTGTAGTGGGGGGGGGGTGAATAATTTGGCGACTCGTGTTGTAGTAGGCCTGCTGAAGAGATCCTCCCACACACCGTAAAGGCTGTAATACGCGCTCACGCGCAGGAAGCACGACACTGCGCGCCCCCGCGTGTCGCGCCATCACTGTGCGCTTTACGGTAATGGTACTGATGAGGGATGAGTCAGGCTATATGATGCTGATGATGCTGCCATTTCATCAGCAAATTTTACAAACATTCTTTCATGCATTATTATGGGATTGAAGATTCGATTTTGCAAATTGATTTTTTTTTAAAAAACAACAACAACAACAACAACAATCCTTAATATTAGGTCACACTCTTGCTCAGTGATTATGGTTCTCGGTATGATTGCACCGTTATAACGGGAACTAGTTGCACAGGCTATTATTTGTAACAAAACCTGCTCGGATGTGTGTGTGGATGCTTTGCTTGGGGACGCCGCTTGTTTTTCAAACCGACACACAATGAAGATCATGGGTTTTGCCTTTGCAAGACATTAAGAAGCTTAACTGAGGTATTTGCAGTGTGTTATTACTCGGTTGTGTGCCTTAATAAAGCGTCAGTGTGTGTGTGCGTGCGTGCGTGCGTGCGTGTGTGTGGCCTGAGACGCGCATTTTGCTGAAGACTACTTGCCTGAGGATGCAGTTTGTACTCAATTTGCAGGCCTACAATGGACAATAAAGTATTTATCTACTCACCAAATGGCCATGTGTTCAAGTCCAGGCTAAGGTCAATGATAGGAATTTTGTCGGTAAAATAGTCAGTTGGTTTAATCGTCTAAAACGCTTTTATTTGGATGAGAAGGACTGATGCATTAAATTGCAGCATCATTCCAGTGCCTCATCACAACACTATCACTGCCATTACCACACTCATCCTGATGCTATGTTGAGCCAAAAATGGCTGGTGGAGATTGCTGGTTGCTTGCAGCTCCAAATCTGGGACTCTAAACGAACTTGGGTATTCTCCATACACTTCATTCTTAATCACTTTTGAGACCTTTATTTATTTATATGTATTTATCTATTTGCTTTTAGTTTGTAGATTAGGCTATAAGTAAATAAAATCGTAAACAGGCGTACTAGCTTATTGTAGCAACATATTACAGGCACTAAGAAGAAAGAGTGAGAGAGAAAAGCAGAACACATTTAAAAAAAAAAAAAAAAAAAAGTGTCCAAGGTGTCAAGTGCAGTTACCCAAAATTTGTACTGGCACCCCTGACCAGTGAGGATGCAATACAATGATGTATGACATGGGGGCATGGTGGCTTATTGGCTAGCACATTTGCCTCACACCTCTGGGGTTGGGAGTTCGAATCCCACCTCCGTCCTGTGTACACAGAGCTCGCATGTTCTCCCCATGCTGCGGGGGTTTCCTCACCCAGTCTAAAGACATGCTCTGTAGGCTGATTGGCATTTCCAGTGGTCTGTAGAGTGTGAATGTGTGTGATTGTGCCCTGTGATGGGATAGACCGTCCCCCCCCCACCGCCCGTCCAGGGTGTCCCCAGCCTGAGTTCCCTGAGATGATAAACTCCCAGCTTATCATTATCATTCTTCACCCATACCTACTACAACTACTATACTACTAGTAACTACTATAAATTATTCAGTGAATGTAATAGGAAAGGACTGTGCACTCATTAAAAAAAATTGGATAATTAACGGTTCGTATTTTCTAAAATAGGATCCTCTTTGGAAGCCTTTCTGATAGAGAAACATATTGTAGAGAACCATTAAGGGTTCCCCCAGAGGAACAATGAAAGAACTATTAAGGGCTCAATTTTTTCTCAGAGTGTAGTTACTAGAGTGAGGGATGTCTGGACTCACTGAGGTTAGTTAAACAGGTTAAAAGAGTGAATCTTACTTTTACATTTTAGAGTAAAGTTATATTTAATATAGTAGTTATAAACAAAATGGTAAAACTTAATATGTGCCAAAAGAAAGCATAATTAGCGGTCAAATTAAGACAGACCAGCCATAGACCAATAGAAACATTTTCATTTGCCAGTTAAAGTTCAACCAGACTGACCCAGTACTGAAGTTAGTTCTCACTGACTGATTATGTGACACTAAAATTTCCAATTTGTATTTGATATTAAAATTTACTCAGTCTCTGAAAACCACAAATGTAGTAATTGTTAGAAAAGTTTAATGTTAATGTTACAGAGAATATTTTGGCATTTTTATATTAAATAATTGACCGCGTTTCTGATGAAAACATCTAGGATTTTATCCAAGAAGCCTTTAACAATGTGCTGATTTCTTTTGAAAACTACACCACAATGCCCCTAAGGAGAAAACAAAAGAAGCAAAACAACAATTATGATTAGATTTTTTAAAATTAGTTTTACTGTTTACTGCTCAATATAGTAATTAATTAAAGAAAACAACTTTTGCACAGTATTGTAGTATATTTCTACTCAGAGCACATTTGACCTTTTTTTGTCTATAGATCTCATGAGATATGGAAGCTATATGGCTATACCAGTTCCGATTGATCGTCATTGGCGACTCGACAGTGGGCAAGTCTTGTCTGATCAGACGTTTCACAGAGGGGCGTTTTGCACAGGTGTCTGACCCCACCGTTGGAGTGGATTTCTTTTCCCGTCTGGTGGAGATCGAGCCAGGCAAACGCATCAAACTGCAGATCTGGGACACGGCTGGACAAGAGAGGTTCAGGTATAACTTCAGTGGCATTTTGTGTATCATGGATGTGAGTAGAACCTGAGTAAAGTTGGATATAATGCATGTGGAAAGCCATATGCTCTAGGAATATCTTATACAGTTTTTAGCTTATATATGATCTATACAAGGGGTGTAACACAATGCCACTATCTGTATCTGTTCAGTGCTCCAAATAACCATATCTCTATTCGTATTTATACCCAAAGTGGGCGTGGTCTAACCAGAAAGTTCTGTTTCCCAAAATAGTAGACCAATTTAACTCACCACGACACTGACCGGGCTGTTACTAAGGATGAATGAATGAACACGGTACATTAATGTTTTCCCAAATTTTCTCCCAACAATAGACTGGACATTCATGTTAATGTCAGGAGATTGGAATGTTAATGTCAGGAGATCGGAAATCCACAGCCAGTTTTGCTCCCTTGGCTCTTCCGATCTCTGGACAATAGACTGGACATCCATGTTAATGAACATGGTCTTTGTTTGGCTTCATATGTAAAAACATGAAAGTAAAAACCTTGAGCAACTTTAGTTGTTGCTATATCTGCTTCATCTCCCTGTCCCAATACACACCTCCATTCTCATGCCCTGTGAATTTTTCTGTCAAAGTTTTTTTTTTTTTTTTCTAAAATGAATAATGAATATATTTATACCCATTTAGAACACAAGAGCATTTGTATCAGGTTACATCCCTAATCTATACCTGGTTGTTGTCAGTTTGGTTTCTACAATTCTAGTAGAGTCTAACAGTTATCAGCTTTTGCTTGAAATTCCACTCTCCTTTTATTACTTTGATGTTTCACGTGTTCTGATCGGCACAATGTCCCTTTTTTAGGTCTATCACCAGGGCTTACTACCGTAATTCAGTGGGTGGCCTGCTGCTGTTTGACATCACTAATCGTCGCTCCTTCCAGAATGTCCATGAGTGGCTAGAGGAGGCGCGCAGCCACGTGCAGCCGCACAGCATCGTCTTCCTGCTGGTGGGCCACAAGTGTGACCTGGAGCCGCAGCGGCAGGTGAGCCAGCAGGAGGCGGAGAAGCTGGCGGCCGCCTACGGCATGCGCTACGTGGAGACGTCGGCGCGCGACGCTATTAACGTCGAGCGGGCTTTCACAGAGCTGACACGTGACATCTTTGAGCTTGTCAAACGGGGTGACATCACCATCCAAGAAGGCTGGGAGGGGGTGAAGAGTGGCTTCGTGCCCAACGTAGTGCACTCGTCTGAGGAAGTGACCAAGAGTGATCGCCGCTGCCTCTGCTGATTGGCCATGCCCTGCAGCTGCACCATGCTTCTCCTCTGCAAACCCATTCATATTGTGCTCCTTTAGCTTGGCCTCTTATACTGCCTTCTCGATCGGTGAGCTCCTGAACACAGCTGTATATAGCAGAACCCAGATCCATTTTTAGGACACGTCTAGGTTCCTTCAACCTCACTCCTGAGTAGTTCTGCACAAACCCAGGCCTTGATCTTGTTCAAATACCAGTTTAAAGATAATGAAAGCACCATTTTTAGTGCAAAGCAAAGATGTCTGGACTAAACTGGATGGACCATGCACGGAAAAGTGTAACCAGGAAGAGTGTTACATTAGGAATGCTTAAATAAGTGAATGCATTGCCTCCTTGACCTAGTCGTGGTCTTTTGAACCCAAGACAGAAGACAAATTCAGCCATCAGTGTCCCGTTCTCCTGCAACCTAAATGGTTTGTGGAGATATGAAAAAGCAGAATCATATAACTCAAAGTACCACTACTGTACATCTTCGGTTGCCACATTGTGTTCTATATTATTGTCATCTATTTGCTATTTATCTCGTTTTAAACATTTTAAAGAATGTTATCTGTTTTCACCGGAAGCATGCGGTGAGCTTTCCACTGAGCTTACTTGCTAGTCTGATTTGTAAATCTAACTCCATTACTGCTATGAATACATGCTCCATAACTTGGTTATTCGTAAACGATTCACTCACATGCAGTAACCTCTGACGTTTGACTATTAATCGGGATGTCAGTTGGAACATTTCAGAGATGTGAAGAAGGACAACAGTGTAACGCAAACACCGGTCACCTGACATGTTCCGTTCAGAAATTTGACACAGCTTTTAAATCTTATTTATCCTCACTGTTATTCTAGCATCTTGTCTCTTTTCCTTTCTGATCCAGTCTTTAAACGAACATTCGGAATGGGATCTTCTTTAGAGCTTTAACTCTTTCATATCCATCAAAAAAATAAATTATTGTTTGACTATTAACCAATACATTGTCATTTGACAGGTTGAAACAACTATTAGCTATGTATTTATTGATCTTGTATGAAAGATGAAATGTAATACCAATAAAACGTGACATGAAAGATTATTAATGAAAGACTACATCCCATCCAAGTTATTTATTTATTGTGCTTCAGGTTTTTGGGTGTAATGTAATGTTAGCTTGGATTTTATTCTTAGAGCCTAAAATCGACCGAGATTGTCAAGTCATTCAAGAATGACAATTTTATTTAAAAAAACAAAAACAAAAAAAACATTTTACATGACATTTATTTACAGTGTACAAAATCCAGTGACAAACAAAAAGTACAGATTATAGCAAAGATATATATAATATACACTTAAAGTGAAGCTGAAAGGCAAAAGGCTTGGTAGGCACGGGCGTCTACCAGCCACAAGGATCTTCAAGGAGGCATTTTGACTTCAGGCACTGTTCTGCATTGGAGAAACAAACCACCAATCTGAAACGCCTGAAAGCAGACACTAATGTATCTCAGAACACTGAATATTTACATGTACAGAGCATGTAAATAGACACACTTCATATATTGTACATAGACTAATATGGTAATACTATACAAAAATACATGTCTAAACTTGTAATACATGTAATACAAAGCAGGAATAATTAGTTCATTAAATATAGACAAAGCTAGAAAAGAAAACTTAGTTACAATATCATAGCTTAATATATATATATATATATATATATATATATATATATATACAGCAGTACAGGTACACTACAACCCCACTAGGTTAGAAACAATTCTACAAAAAATAGAATGAATAGAAAAAGATTAATTCAACCACAGCAAAAAAAAAAAAGTTTCAATGGAAACTAAAAAAATATATAAAATATTTTTCCCTCACAAGTATCCATACCGTGAGATATGATAAAAATTGTAGTCATAACCAATTCATTTAGGACGTATACTGTGTGTGTGCGTGTCTATATATATATATATATATATATATAATGTTTGTATGTTATTAAAGAAAGCAGCGTATTACGTAAGAGACACTTTTCAGATGAAAAATAAACACAATGAAGGCTGCTGGGTTTTGCTGCAAAAATAAGAAGTGAGTGTGAAAGTCAAAGTCTCCAGAAGAACTGTGGCTGGTTCTGCAAGATGCTCAATAAAACTTACCAGCTCATTTCCTTATAAAACTGCACAAATTGTACTGGAGTCTACTATTTATTTATTTATTTTTTGTCACACCAAATATTGACTTTGTTTCATTTACTACTGTTTACTAGTCTTTGTGGTATTTTTTTTTAAATGTAAAAAAAATTTATTTCATTATTTTGAAGGCATCTTCGCTCTACGGCATTTGTTTGCATGTGACTAAAACTTTTGCACAGTACTGTATGTAGACACACACACACACACACACACACACACACGAGTGATATCTGGTATGTCCGTAAGACCTTTACATTCCAGTTTAAATACAACTGTTATTTTACATACAAAAATTCCAGTGCAGGATTTTGGATCAGTTTTCTTTCTCTTTCCGTGACTTTCAAGAATTCATCAAACCCTACTGTAGAGTTTGTCTAGTCTCTTAGATACTTCATTGTTTTGGTTACAAAAAGGACATTAACATTAAACAAAAAGATTATGAACTTACTATACAATAGATTGTAAAAGTTGTTTTCCATTTGCCTCACACACTCACACGCACTCACTTCCATCTCACCCAGACATTCTACAGTACTAATCCATTATTAGTAACAGTAAATGTGTCTATTTCTGATTTAAAATAATAATAATAATAATAATAAAGAAAACCTATTCAAATCTAAGGTTTTTGCTTTAATACTGAATGTACTGCATAAACACTGACTGCTCTCAGCAATAAATGTTAAATCGTAAACAAGCAAAGTCAAAATGTAGTGATTTAGTGTTTTGTTCACTTGGAGGGAGTTGCTATTGCAGTTTGTACATTAGCCACTAGAGGTCACTGTAACATCACACCGAGTTACACACAATGTGACTGGACAGCGGACCAAACTATGGACTTTGTAGCAGCTCTGTCCAAAAAGGGCTCAGTTTTAACAGACGTTATAATTACGACAAGTTTATAGAAACAACTAACAATCGTCACATGTTTACAAATACCCTGTATACACTTGGCCTACTGTCTAACAGACACCAGCTTCTACAGTGTCAACGAGTACACTACCTCCATCAGCTAGAGCACTGCTAGTATTTATCTGTACTGTACTATTACCACTCATTTAGGCCATCAACATCAAGTAAAACTTTCTACATCATATTGACTTTATGTACTGAGCACAGTCTAGTTTTTGTTGGGTTGTTTGTTTTTAAATAAAACGCTCGACAAAATCTATATAATAAAGACTTTCAATTGTGTAACACTGAATTTGTAGTCTTCACTTTGTAAGTGTAGTACTTCACGGTTAGAGATCATCTGCTTCTCTTGTTTATCAAGGAGACATGCCCTCGAGCTCACTCTCATCAGCTCCTAAGTAGATGGGGGTCTTCTTATTCTTTTTTCGCTGGGTGCTGTTCAGGGCCTCACTGCTGTTCCAGATGCCATAGAAGAAGTAGATCATGAAGCCTGAAAGGGAAAACATCAGGAGGTCAGGAATAAATGAACAAGCTATGGGTGTATTTATTTTCAGCATAGTAAACAGTTGTGATACATGACTTGGTAGTCATTGGTAGTCAAAACAACTAATGTTTTGCATCTATTGAAGATACCGAACTGGCAACTTTTCACAACAAAGCTCTTGGACAAAGTTCAAATGAAATTGAGCACATTTTTTATGGGATTAGATTTGTGCCAAAAGTATTGAACGTAACTTTTCAAGAAAGGAAAAAAATATACAATGAGAAAGAAAAAAACACTCTGAAACTGAAAACGGTGAACTCAGTGGCAAAAATATAACATTGTCTTCAAATAGCCATCATTATTTGTTAACAGTTTTCTAAGCTTCGTTTTTGCTAATCACGGTTTATAAATGCGCTGCCAGAGTTTTCGTTTACGCTTTCACACTTTTCGTTTATGCTCCACAAGTTTACGTTCGCCATTCTGGCACAAACCTCACGTGTAGGCGGGGCTTAACAGCGCTTTACTCTCATTTGCCACTGAGTTCACTGTTTTCAGTTTCAGAGTGTTTTTTTCTTTCTCATTGTATATTTTTGTTCCTTTCTTGAAAAGTTACGTTCAATCCTTTTGGCACAAATCTAATCCCATCAATTGTTTCCCTAATTTTCTCTGTACTTATGTTGCATTGCTCAGCTTTTGTATTACTTCTTAGTATGAACATGATTGGTGCTTTGCCTTTGAGTCTTTGCACATTTTCCAAGTCGCTTTGGATTCGAGAGTTTGCTAAATGGCTAGATGTATGGGATTAGATTTGTGCCAAAAGTATTGAACGTAACTTTTCAAGAAACGAACATTTTTTTGCTCAAGAAACGAACAAAAATAAAAAAAATTTTAATCTGAAAACCACGATGATGATGGTAACAGTGGCAGCAATTCTACGTGTATACATGTTAAGCTCATGGTTATAGTGTAAGGAAAGGGTGTCCAATCTTCTCCACAAAGGGCCGGTGTGGGTGCAAGATTTCACTCCAACTGTTTAATCAACTGTTATTAGCTTTCAGTAAAATAACAGGTGTGACTTATACTTGGTTGGAATAAAAACCTCCTCCTTTGCAGCTTAATACCTTAGTTACAGCAATGTGGCTATATCAGTTATTAACACATTAATACATTTACTACTGATTCTTCTCCACAACAGTTTTTAATTCCTAACTGGCTGCCACAGCTTCCTCTGATACAGAATAAAATTAAAGCTTCAGTACTGGACTTTTTTTTGGTTAAAAATGAACAAAAATCTATTACTGAGCAAGTACATAAAAAAATCAGCGTTCAGAACTGTCTCCTTAGCTTACCCCTATCGCCAACGGTAAGCTTATAATAATTATTTATAATTTGAGCTGTCGGGTCGGATTTCGCGGGAAATGTCAAGTTTGACTTCATTCGTCTTTGTGTGGTTAAGTCACGTCTGTAAACAGAAAGAAGAAGAGTGTGTGGGGGCTGAGGATGGTGCAGTGTTTGTAATTTGTTCTTCCAACAGCTGCGTAGAATTTAAACTTGTCATCTAGATAGCTGCTTTTAATCTGGATCGTTCTAACCGCAATCATCGTTGACATCTGGAGAATCAGCTGTGGTCAAAAGCAAGAAATCCCGAAATGTGGAGAGCCTGCAGTCAAAAAGGGAAAGCGACAGAGCCCGTGCTAAAACAAGAATATATATCGGCTTTTGAGAGGTGGTGAAAACTCCAAGATCTGAAGGGATTGAAGACTGACTCAGAGATGGCTTTTTTTTTTCTGCTGAACAGGTCAGACTTTTCAGTGGCTCAATAGGTAGCTAGCTAACATTAGCGCACTTGTTCGCTTGATTCAGCTAGGTATCGAGTTTCCTATGTTGTTGTTTTTTTTTTTTGTTATGTTTTGCTATGGTCAGTGTGATAAGTTGCACTTATTATCTGAGAGAGATTCTCTATTACATGAGAGAGAGCAACTCACCTCTACTCCGAGAAAACCGTATCCGCCGCTTCTCCATTATCAAGTATTGGAGCTAATATACAACCCATATGTATACCTCAAACAATCAGATTCATCCGCGCAACCCAATCACAACCCACGTTTAAAAAAACAAACAAACAAACAAACAAACTCTGCAAGTAACTTGCAATTTTATGTTTCAAACAGAGATGGCGATAGAGAGGCAAAAGTTCAGTACTGCAGCTAACTTTTCTGTGCTGGTTTACTTATGGTTGGTCATATTTAGCTTAAATCACCAAAAGGAAACACATTTTGAATCATGGTCAGTAGTGTAACATTATTCTAAAGAGTTAAGTATATAATGACTGTAGAATACAAAATATTTTTTTTTATACTGCATAAAACTTATAGTATATAGTTCGGGGATGAAGTTGGAAATGTACCTGGTTATGACAACCTAGTCTAAAAATATGTTTCATGGCATCACAGTATTAATCAGCCACTTAAAAATGAAAGAAAAACTGTTAGGAATGCTTTGCACATCCGTGTGTGTGTGTGTGTGTGTGTGTGTGTGTGTGTGTGTGTGTGTGTGTGTGTGTGTGTGTGTGTGTGCATCAAAAGTAAACAAAAATATCAAATACACTAAATGTTCACACAGAACAACTTCTCTAAAACTGTCAGTATTTTTCATGTTGCTGTTATAAGCTGAAAGAGAGTGTGGCTGTGAGGAAAGGTGGCGCTTAGCCAAACAAACAAACAAAAATAAAGGTTAGCGTGGGATGTGCAGATATATTCAGCAATGCCATGTTCTTCTGCGTGTTTGATAGCTGTTGTGTATGATAACGTTACGAATATGCTAGGAGTGGCAGCAGAGGAAGTAATGTAACATGATTACAGCAGTAGTGGATTACACAACCAAAGGCTTTTTGGTGCAGTTTCATCCCCTGTGCAGATAAACTGAGGCTCCTGTAGTACGATTTAGGGAACGCCCAGACGGAGCGGGTTACGAAAAAAACGAATGAGAATCACCAAAATAAGTAACCTGATGAGGTAAAAAAAAAAGGAGAAAAAGATAGTAATAGATTTTAATCAGTATTTTTAAAATGTCTACAGTGAGATAACTGCCTGATCCATACACCGTGAGACCGTGACACTGCAACAACCCTAATATGCAGTGTGCAGTGTACAGTGTACAAGTATGCCATTTTGAACACATAGATAAAAATGGTGTGCTCACCAACAGCCATCCAAACTGCAAAGCGGCACCACGTGGCCAGATCCAGCTGCATCATGAGATAGATGTTGACAAAAACACTAAACAGAGGCAGCCAAGGCAGAAGAGGCACCTGCAGGAGGAAAAACATCAGGCTTAGCACTATTACTGAACATCATACTGAACATATACTGACACGAAGACTCATGAGTACCTTGAAGGTGAGCGCTTCTTTGCTCTCAGGCTGCCTCCAGATGACGATGACACAGAAGAAGCACAGCGACGTGAGAACGGCACACACGGCCACCCACACAAGATGGCCGTTCATCAGTTCGTCCAGCCACACGGCCAACACGGCACACAGCACAGTGATCAGCACGGCTGAGGACAACACAGTACACACGGTTTACACGCTACATCTCATAACAGTGAATGTATACAAATTAATTAAACTTTTGTTTAAATTTAGTCTGGTCATTTTGTTTGTATTTTTGTGAAAAAGCACACTGAAGCTGGGCTGCGCAAACAATCATGGATCAAGATTTCTATCTGTCTATTCATCCATCTATCCATCCAATCCCCCTGTCCGTGTATCTATTTGTCCATCCATGCCTCTCAACCCATCTACCATCCAATCCCTCCATCCATTCAACCCCTTCTACTCATCTTTCCATCAATCCATGCATTGTCTTCATCCATTTCCTCTATTCACCCATCCATCTTTTTCTTTCTACCCATCCAATCCCTCTATTCATCCATTCAATCGCTCCATCCATTCAACCCCTTTCATCTTTCCATTCTTCCGTGCATTCTATTCATTCTATTCCTCCATCCATTTATCTATCCTTCCAACCAAACCCACCATACACCCACCATCATTCCATTAATCCAAACCCTCCACCCATCCATACATTTAGAGTCAAACTGTAGTAACATGATTGACACTCATTAACGTGACTAAGGAGCAGTCTGATTGTGATTCATAGATATTTATACATGTCAACGAAAGGCTTAATGTGCAGAATGAAGGGATAATTGTGATCATTTAGCCCTATCATGCAGCCCAAAACTGACTAAACTGGTTGCACAAGGCAAAAAAATGTGTGCAATTGCACAATTCTTACAGATACTCGCAGTTACAGCATAGACGATTGTTCCAGACATTTTGGTCGGGGTGTCCCTGGAGGGAACGAAGAGTAGCTTGAAGGAGAACTCTTCCCTGGGGAGACGATCGTCTGAATCGAGCCCATATTCATCTCCACTGTCTCCAGACACAGCCACCTTCTCACCTCCCACCAGCTCCACCAGTTTCTCACTCTGACTGGAGGAGCCAAGCATTCCCGGCTGGTATCTACACACACAAACACACAAGCCGGTCATTCCACATACACAACATTATGAGTGTAGAAAAATGTTTAGAACGGATCTAAGCTCTTGCACACCTGAGAATGAGAACACACACAGCCACCAGAGAGTAGGCCAGCAATGTCCCAATAGACATGAGGTCAACCAATGCAGCCAGGTCAAACAGGAAAGCCATGAGTGCTACCAAAGATAAAAGAAGTACATTACCTAATTGCAGCCATATCATTCTACTAGGGGTGGTGATATGAGGAAAATGTCATGTCACGATACTCAAAGACATTTCTATTATACACGATATGTATCATTAACAATGGATGTGGGGAAACAGCCATGCTGCATTTAATTAAAAAGGTTGAAAAACAGAGCTTGGTGATGCTTTTATTTAATGTCTACAAAAATTTAATTATTTAACAGAGAAAAGAAGGGGGGGGGAGATGTAATGAATGAATTAAAACTTTTTAAAGATTCAGTACAAAACTTTAACACAAAATCAGCTGCTTCCAATTTTTATGAAATCACAAATGACAAAAACCAAATGTTTTGGGTCCACTGTAGAAACATGTTCTATACCATTGATATCTAAGAAACTTGTGCTTTTGTTGCGGAAAACTACTTGAATTGGCGAAATTGCAATTGCACGGAATTGTTTTGCACGGTCTTTCACAGTGATGTTTGTTGGTAAATGAGACCTTTTAGCTGTACTCATGTTCGACGCAAGTGAATCGAAGAGGACTTTGGCTGAATGCACGTTGTGATGACGTCACATGACGCGTCTTGGCCCAAATCTAACGAAAATACGTTAATTTCTGTGACCGCAAAATCACAAAATCCTGGAAGGACGGGAAATTTGACAATTTATCACAATATCATTGTGATAATATTATATCATATTGCCCAGTCCTATGCTATAGAAAATCTCAAGCACAGAGCTTTTCTCACCTGCTACAAAGCCAGACACGGCCGTGGCCAGGAGCGGGGTTTTGGTGCGCTTGTTCATGCTGGAGAGAGAGCGAAACAGCAGCCCGTCCTCGGCCATGGCGTAGATTACACGTGGCATGGGAAACATGGAGCCCAGCAGACTGAAGGATGAGAAACAAACACTGTATAGGACTTTGCTGGGCCAGAAGAATTTTTCTGCCGCTCTTGCTGTCTATGAACAACACTGTTTAACTGTATGTGTCCACCAAATCAAGTACACAATATCAAACATGTCTTCATGCCCAGGTTCTCCACAGCACTGTAAAGTTAGCATCATCTTCACTGGCGGGGAGAGTGTTTCATATGATGCCTTCTTTACCGTTTAACTCAGCCCAGATTTGCTCTTGATTCAAATGTATAGGATGTGGACACATATTGTAAGACTCCTAAGTTGTCTATGGCCTCATTTACTTGCCAGCTCTCTTCATCAAATTCCCACGTAACAACACATTTACTTCCAAACAAATATTCATACCAACAAAGCCCTTTTCTAACTCTCTGTTCGTCTTACCTGGTAGAAAGGGCGCAGAGTGAACCCACAGCCACTATGTATCGTGCTGGTGCCCAGCCCACATAGCTGAAGGCCTCAGGCAAAGGGCTCTGGGTATTGAGCTTGTAATATGGCATCATGAGTGTGAGTGCGGCTGACACACCGAAATAGGCGAAGAAGCAGATGAGCAGAGAGACAACAATGCCCACAGGGATGGAGCGCATCGGGTTCTTGGCTTCCTCACCTACAGAAAATGGGTTCAGATTTAACACATCGGCCATGGCATGCAATAAACTAAACAGTACTCAGACACAACACAGGGGAACAACAAGATGAATATGAGGACTCACTTGTGGTTGCGATGCAGTCAAAACCCACGAAGGCGTAGAAACAGGTGGCCGCACCAGCCAAGATGCCTCTGAAGCCAAATGGTGCAAAACCACCATCTCCAAAAGATTTCTCCACATATCTGAGGATATCAGAACAAGTCTTACCACCATAGGCGTATAAATCACACGTCCAACATGCAAAATGAACATTAAAATATAACTCACTCCGGTGCTGTGATGTTGGTATCATTGACAAAGTCATCCAGTGTGAGATTCCAGTTTGCTGTATTGCCTTTTACGAAGCCTGAGATCATAACAAAGCTCAACACCACCAAGTTGATTCCAGTGAAGATTTTGTTGACGAGAGCAGACTCACTCACACCAAAGGCCAGCAGACCTAAAAAGGAAACAATGAATATAAGGCATTCTCTTGTGTAACATTCTGCATGCATGAAAAATGATCTATGCATCCACATTAATAGTTTGCTCACCAGTCAGCAGCAGAATGAGAACGAGAGCGAACAGGTCTGGGTACTCAGCAAGCACATTGCCTGGAACCTTCATGGCCATGACTGACCTAAAGAAGGTTGAGATCCGCTGCTCTACCAGGTTATCAAAGGTGGAGCTCCAGGCTCGAGCAACACTGGCTGTACCTGAAGATCACAAGATGCTCATTAGCTCCATTCTCAAATGTCAGTGTCTCAAATATCAATCTAGGGCAATGTTCCCTTAAAGTACCAGTCACACAACTCACCAATGACATAAGACAGGATGAGGTTCCAGCCAGTAATAAAGGCCCAGATTTCTCCCACAGTCACGTAGCTGTACAGGTAAGCCGAGCCCGTCTTTGGCACTCGAGCCCCAAACTCTGCATAGCAAAGTCCCGCCAGCATGGACGACAGGGCTGCCACCAGGAAACACAAGACAATAGCAGGACCTGCCTTCTCTCTTGCTACCTCTCCAGCCAACACATAGACGCCAGCACCGAGTGTAGAGCCCACACCCAGAGCCACCAGATCCAGAGTGGAGAGACAGCGGGCGAAGCGGGTCTCCTCGCTGGAACAGTCCAGAACACGGCGCCGCAGCAGCATGCGTCCTACAGAGGCCAGTTTGTCCACCATGGCTGAATGTCGATGAATGGAGTCGAGACGTTTAAGGGTTTAACGATGTGAATAACCTTAAGCAGCAGCAGAGTGGCTTGTTTCCAAACACCTAGGAATGAAAAATGAAACAGATAGGGTGTGTGTGTGTAGGCGTGTGCGAGCGCTGCCTATCATTTGCTGAATGATTCATGTGGCATTCCGGTTTTTTTTTTGGGGGGTTTTTTTCTTCACACAATGGATCTAGTCCTCACATGACTGATGGAGCAACGTCATTAATTGCAGGCTGAGCTCCATTTTGTAGTCTTCAGAATTCCAGCCTCAATGTTTTGCCAAACTGCAAAGTCGTACAGAACAGCGTCCATCATTGCCTAATATATTTTTTAATTAAGAGCAGAAAGACAATACTGACTGTATCCTTGGCACATTTTATACAGGTTCATCTCAAAAAATTAGAATATTGTGGAAAAGTTCGTTTTTTCCCATAATTTAATTCAAAAAGTGGAAATTTCATATATTCTAGATTCATTACACATAAAGTGAAATAATTCAAGCCTTTTTTTGTTTTAATCTTGATGATTAAAAATATTAGAATAAAGAATTTATAATACAGCAATGTCGACCTGAGACGAGCTCTATTTGGCTAATTAACTCAAAACACCTTTTTACTCAAAACACCGTTGCTCAGTGGTCCAAAGTCCTCTTTTCAGATGAAATTAAATTTTGCATTTCATTTGGAAATCAAGGTCCCAGAGTCTGGAGGAAGAGTGGAGAGGCACAGAATCCAAGTTGCTTGAAGTCCAGTGTGAAGTTTCCACAGTCAGTGATGATTTGGGGTGCCATGTCATCTGCTGGTGTTGGTCCACTGTGTTTTCTCAAGTCAAGAGTCAATGTAGCCGTCTACCAGGAGAGTTTCACTTCACTTCATGCTTCCATCTACCGACAAGCTTTATGGAGATGCTGATTTCCTTTTCCAGCAGGACTTGGCACCTGCCCACAGTGACAAAACTACTAGTAACTGGTTTGCTGACCATGGTATTACTGTGCTTGATTGGCCAGCCAACTCACCTGACCTGAACCCCATAGAGAGTCTATGGGGTATTGTCAAGAGGAAGATGAGAGACACCGGACCCAACAATACAGACGAGCTGAAGGGCGCTATCAAAGCAACCTGGGCTTCCATAACACCTCAACAGTAGCACAGGCTGATTGCCTCCATGCAAAACGATTCGTGCAAAAGGAGCCCTGACCAAGTATTGAGTGCATGAATTAACATACTTTTCAGAAGGTCGACATTTCTGTGTTATAAATTCTTTATTCTAATATTTTGAGATACTGGATTTTTGATTTCCATGAGCTGTAAGCCATAATCATCAAGATTAAAACAAAAATGGCTTGAAATATTTCACTTTATGTGTAATGAATCTAGAACATATGAAAGTTCCACTTTTTGAATTAAATTAAATTACGGAAAAATATTAACTTTTCCACGATATTCATTTTTTTGAGATGCACCTGTACATTTCAAGCTCATTAACCAAACTCAAACCACTGCCATTATAACCTGAGGGTAATAATTGTATTAGTATACTGTATTTCAATCATTCATTTGTCAAACAGCCCATTTTTTCCCCATAATGACAAATAATACTCCTACATTACATTCACAAAGCTTTAAGAATTGCATTTGCAGTGTCATCTAAGTAGCCTGCAACAAAGACAGCCTCCACTACACGGTGTAAATTTTCACCCCGGATATTTGACCAGCAGGAACCATAACACCCACATTTACATCAGGCCTCGATATTGCTATCAGTGAAAACGCTCGCTACATGGCAATAACATCAAGCAAGGGAGGCTGAAGTGATCCTTTTTTATAGAGAGGTTCAAGGATGGGCAATGTGAACAGGAGCCAGTCAACACAGCTGTCTGATTGCCTATCTTGAGGCTTTACTAATATTGATATGAGAGTGAGAGTGCCTAGTTCCTTACCAAGGCCATCATGTTCCTGGTGCTGATATTTAGAATAGCAGTACACCTTAGGAAGCATCATTATTTCAATGTGGGCACGGTCAGGGCCGATTTATAATAGCAACACGCCTTATTCATGCGTCATTGCTTTAACGTTCAACTGGGACACAGTTCATAAGCAACTAACACCAGCTTGTGGATTTTGGGAATAGAGTTTCACCAAGGTCTTGAAAGTCCTATTCCAAGAAATATTATTTTTGAGCGCGAGAATGGGTGGGGCTACACAGATACTATATAGATATACAAACACAGCTGCCATTTCAAAAATTGGATTTCCTACTAAAAATGTGGAGGTCAATTAGACAAAAACCTAACATGACCTGTTTCATGGTACGGATGTGAAAACTTAAACAGTTTGTCTCATACAGTACCGTGTTTGTACATCAAAGACAGGTGGGACAAAGAAGGAATTTGGCGAAAAAAGCAACAAAAACATCCCTGTAATTCGGCATACAATGGAGAGGCTGAAATAGACCCTTTTATCTGCATGATAGACTGTTTATCTTGGCAGAGAACCTGGAGAAACTTAAAGGTTCAAGCAAAATTGGCGCAGGCAAGAGCTCAGCGCTTAAAACCACCACTTGGACTTCAGACAACACGTACAATGACTGCCTTCATTCACTGCTCACTCGCTCTGCTTGCTTTAGTGAGAAAAGCAGCCATGAGGAATCCAAACAGCTCACACAATATTTAATAGAAGCTCCACTAATTTATCAAGCTGTAGTTTGTTTTTTAAGATTTTGTTCAAGGTTAGGGAGTGCAAAGTGAACCCACAGCTTTTAGAAATTCTTTTCAGTAGGAGTCTCCGGGCAGTAATCATCCGGCGTGTGTGAGGCTCTCGCAAGGGTTCGACTGTTCTGCTTTGGGAATATAGTGGGTGGCTAGATGTGCCACAATGCATCACTAGGGCACAACGGCGCTAATCTCTTTCTTATGCTCTCCACGAGGCCGTCCAGCTGATACGCATGTGGGCATGAAAAACTGTGCCACAGTGTCAATGATGATCTTCATAAGTACACCAAATTGCCCTAATTAACCAACAATACCCACCAATGACCCATTACCTCTACACTGAAGCCTCTTTGATTTAAACATTTTGCTACTGGTCCATTAGCTACAAGCAAGCACTCTACGATAGTGAATATTTTAACCTACAACTCAGGTATGTGGAGGAAAAGAAGTGTGAATAGAAAACAAATGGCCAATACAGACTCTGATGCATGTCTTGAGTAAATGAGGCTGGCATGCAAACAAAAAAAGGAGGCGAGTTTGTGGAGTGACTCACTAATGAGCTTTGCTCAAAATAAATCCTGCAATGCACCTTAAGCTGATTACATAAAGAACAACCTGCTAAATGTTTTTTAAACAGGCACCTTCGGGTCAATGTTTTTGTTTTGGTTTCTTCTTCTACATTAGACACCATCGCAAACTGAAAAAAAAAAAAAAAAAAAAAAAAAAAAAACCTGTCGCATCTGAACAAAAAGAAAGCAGCAACATCTCCTTTCAACATTCTTGTTATTTCAGGAAAGTAGATTTCGCACAAAGAAGGAAGAAGTGGTTAAATAAAACACTTTCATTGTTGTCACAGGTTCAAACAGACACTGTATGGCTGTACATAAAAGGCCCATTCAGGCTTCATACAGTCTGTCTGCATGACAGGATTAGCTAAATCCTCACAGGAACGGGCTTTCTTAAAGTTCACTCCTTTCCAAATCGAGGGCAGTAATGTCTCAACGCGGTAGACCATAGCACTGATGCTCAGTGAACTCATCAACAAAACTCAGGACATCCAGAAATATGACAAATGTGACATTTCTGAGCACACGTACACCCAGAGTGAGCCCCGTGCTGTGACAGAACAAGATTTTGTTTTCGTTTTATTTTGTTACACTGAAAACATAAGATGATCAGATGCGGGGAAATAAGTCTGGAACTGTTTAGAGAGCCACAGGTGCCATTTGCATTCGGTGCCAAATTACATGCAGACAGCATGTGATCCTGAGCACGATTCTACAAAAACTCAGCTGTTTACGGTTAGGAAGGTAATCCTGATTCGATTACGATGCGTAGACGCACGTATTCCTGAGAACGAACCCAGAATCACGCCCTTAGGGGGCTGTATAATCTCCTCTCCATTATGCTCCCTTCCAAACTCTAAAGCTTATTATCCAGTAATAACATGGTAAGATATGGAAAATGATTAAGAGTAACAAACTGAGCGTAGAACCATCGCGGGGTCCTTGGACAGAGCTATGTGAGACAAAATGCCAACCAATAAGTATTTTTAATAGGCCTAAGTATCTCATGGTCACAGATTATTATGTTGTGGCCATGACATACCAAAACTGTGGCTAGTTTTCAAGCAACAAATTCTGTTCTCATGCATCATTCCAAGATTAAAGTGTAATATTATCATCAGTTATCATCAGTTATCACCATGCTTAGGTTCCTGTGTCCACAATGACGAAATTCAACTGATTTTCGTTTCTCGCTCATATTAAAATACAAGAGTAAAGTATTTCATGGCAGCAGAACAAATCAAGAAACTCATGGTCTCAATATATTCTCTCATCGTATCAATATATTCGTTTGTGGCCAAAAAAAGAATCACTGTGTCACTTCAGCAGCTGCGTAGGTTTCCTACTAACAATGTTGTCAAGAAAGAATAAAATTTACATCACTATTACGCTTTAAAGCTAAATATATGATAAGAAACAGATGAAAATTTCTGTGAGGAGATGTTGATTTAGCCTTTTTGGAAGGAGTCCAGTGTCAGCACCTTTTCCGACACGGGAAAGGATTTTGCATTTTATCTGTAACATGATAAGATGTTTTTGTTTTATTTTTTTTTTGAGAGAGAGAGAAAGCGAGAGAGAGAGAGAGAGAGACAGACAGGAAAAATGAGATGTTGGTAAGGGGAAGGACTGTTTATAGCTGTTATAACATAAGTGATATAAGTAATGACATATTAATAAATAGTATGATGTGTCATTCTTTAGTTAATGATAAATTATTGGCAAATTGCTGGGGTATAAGAGGAATAAAAAGATTTTGGGGTATGCTGTGATTACTGGGATATCTGTTTAGTTGTACAGTCTGAGGCTAGGCTCTGTGAGGACTCACAAACTGTCAACATGGTCCAGGCAGAAACTGGGTTTGGCACTGTGTTATGGAATAAAAAACGGCAGTATTTAAGACATATCTAGTGACGTTATTATATACATAAATGAAAGAAAACGTATCATCTTCTCTGACTAGAAGGCAGCCAAAAAAGGGACTATAAGAGTGAGTAAATGTTGACACGTCAGCCGAGTGCTACGGTGTAAATATATCACAGCCATATAAAGCGCGTGCGGGCGCGAGGCAGGCGGTGTGAGCTGGCATCGCTGTCTCCTCAAGCTGATGCAACTCTGAGCGGGAACTGTCTCTCAGACAGCACTCAAAAATCCATATATTACTCACTCATTCTCAACTAACTGTGTCTATCATCGTTATTTAGTTATTGAGAGTCAAAACGCAGTGACGCAGGAAAGAAGACACCGATAAACAATGTAATGTGAAGGTTACTATTAGCTACACATGAGCATACAGTACAGCCACTGTGAGGACTGACAGAAAATTGCATAGACCTGAATAGATACCAAAACATTGAAGGCAAAAGTTGTGTTTGGTTAAAGAAATACAATTGTTACGAGATGATGAAAGAGATGCAAGAAGTCTTATGAAATCCGGTTTAACCAAGATTTCCCCAATACACTAAGATAATATGAAATTATACATTATTATAAATCCAAATAATCTATTGTGCTACTAAGCTAGTTAAATAAATACAGTGTAATATATCAGTTCATTATTCACCACACTGATGATGATGATGATAATAATAACAATAATAACAACAACAACAACAATAATAATAATAATAATAATACATGCATTATACCAGATGCATTCATTCATTCATTTATCCAGTCGATATCAGATTCCTAGTGACCTTTATTTTTATACGCCACAGCATACACGTTAATACAAAACGCACATATTCACAAAAACCATCCTTTGTGTTCTGATCATTTAAACAGATTAGCGAGCTAAAGCTAACCATAGAAAATGACCCCCATTGGCGCGAACGATTGCATCAGATACTACAAGAAAGGCTCTCGGTGTAGTACTAACCCCCTCACTAACCACGCCATCTTTCCCCTCCTGGAGATTACTGAACATAATCTGAAACGTACGAAGCGCATCATCTACAAATGAAATGTTGAATTACCTTCCGTGGAGTGGACCTTCAATGCTCACAGTGTTACAGACTACTCAGTGAATCCCTCCGTGCACAACAGACTGGATTTAGCTCTTTAGACTAGTGGAAGAGCATGACGTCATGTAAACAACCCCCCCTACACAGACAGGCCACGCCCCTCATTCACAATTAAGGACAATCCATTGCAAGGTACAATCGCTCACACACTACGCACAATTTGGAAATGCCAATAACACGTCTTTGGACTGGGGGAGGAAACTGGAGTACCCGGATGAAACCCCCGAAGCACGGGGAGAACATGAAAACTCCACACGCACAGGGCGGAGGCGGGATTCGAACCTCCAACCCCAGAGGTGCGAGGCAAGTGTGCTAACCACTGTAAGACTACACAATATGAAACAAGAATAAAATAATTAAGATAAAGATGTATAAACAATATAGCTGCGAAGAAAAGAAAGGGCTGAGCTAAGACAACATTTTGTAGAATCTGTGACATTTTAGGATCTAAAATTGATTTTAAAAAATTGCAGTTACTACGGTGTGATATTTTTCGTCTTCAGTAACACACGCGCACACACACACACACACACACACACACACACACACACACACACACACTGGTTCACACATAGGGACAGTTAATATAACCAATCCACCTACTTTCCACCTACTTGAACGTGGGTGGAAACCGGAGAGCTCAGAGAAAAACCCACACAGACACTGGGAGAACATCCACACAGACAGTAACCCAAGCTCAGGATCAAACTGGAGACCCTGGAGTTACCTGCTGTGCCATCGTGATATCTTCTTCTTAATATTATTCTTATTATTCTTAAGAATATGCAGCGGAGAGTTTGTACTTTAATTTTTATCATTTTACCTATAAATGTATACAGTATACAACAGAAGTGAGTACACCCCTGTGTCACTTAAATGTCAAATGATTCAAAATTGTATCATATCTCAATAATTGCGTTATTTCTAAATTGACACAGAGTATTTGTCTGCATCATGGCTCCACATGGAAAAGAATTGCCAGAGGAATTGAAAAATCTGATTGTGAGACTTCACAAAGATGGAAAAGGATACAGGAAGATCGGTGAGCAACTAAAAATCAGATGAAACACAGTTGCAGTAATCAGGACGTACAGAATGAGGCATAGTACCACTAATCAGAACCGTGGCTGTTCTCCATGGACAGTGCGCTACTTGCACAATTTAGATCTGAAAAACAGACAGGCAAGTGCAAACTTGGCACGGGGTTATCAGTGGAAATCGGCATTTCTGTGACAGCTTAGAGAGTGTGAAGGACATTACATAATGCCAACCTCTGCAAGATTAAACGTTGCTAAAGAACACGAAAAGAAGCCTGATGAATATCGGGAGCACATTCTTTGGTCAGATGAGACCAAGATAAATTTGTTCGGCTGAGATGGGGGCATGGCATGTTTGGTATGAACCTGGCCAGGACTACCACAGTGAATGCATAGTCCTGACAGTGAAGCACGGAGGTGGGAGTGTGATGATATGGGGCTGCATGAGTGCAAAAGATGTTGGGGATATGACATTTATAGATGGTACCATGAATGCCTGTGGATATACCAAAATACTGGCTGACAAGATGACTTCTAGTCTGCAGAAGCTTGGCAGAAGAGGAATATTCCAGCATAAGATCAATCCAAAATACACTGCCAAAATCACGCAAGAGTTTCTCAAGAAAAAAAAGTGAAAACTATGACCTGGCCAAGTACGTCGTCTGACTTGTTTCCAAGAGAACACCTTTGGGGTATTTGAAAGAGAAAGGTAGAGCAGCACAACCAGCAAAGAGCAGCTGGGGGGAAAAATTGTCTCTGAAGAATGGTAGAACATTTCTACAGAAACACTAGTATCCTCGTCCTATGCCCAGGGCTCTCATCAAAAATAAAGGTGGACATACGAAGTACTGAAAAAATAAAAGATTTGTATCTCAGTAATGAAAGGTGTACTGACTTTTGTTGCATTGAGTTCCTACTGTGGGGACTGTATTTTTAATGTAGCAATCCTAAACTGTTACTTTTTAATTTTACATAAGAGCAAACACCCTACTGTTCAACTTAGAAGTAATGCAATTACTATAAGGTGATACAATTTTGAATAATTTGACATTGTTTTGGTTGTTTTACTTTTTTATGGCTAACAATATATAAATGAATGAAGACTGACACAAGGGCAATTTTTAGTAAATACTGTAAATCTGATGTGAAACAATTTTTATATATTTATGTATATTTCTCTCTCTCTCTCTCTCTCTCTCTCTCTCTCTCTCTCTCTCTCTATATATATATATATATATATATATATATATATATATATATATATATATATACATATATATATATATATATATATATATATATATATATATATATATATATATATATATATATATATATATATATATATATATATATATATATATATATATATATAGATATATATAATGCCACAATTTGTCAGTCCATTAGTAGACAGAAACCACTGCAGAACCACTGCTAAGCTGATATTATTTGGGTGGTGGACCATTCTCAGTTTGATAGGGTTGTCATAGATTACTTTTCCCATTTCATATTACTGTACATCATATAGGGGTGTCCCAATAGTCTCCATACATAGGGGAAATGAACACTTTTTAGCAAAAAGTCTTCCAAAATTTTTCATACTTACTTTATATATATATATATATATATATATATATATATATATATATATATATATATATATATATATATATATATATATATATATATATATGTATGTATGTATGTATGTGTGTATATATATATATATATATATATATATATATATATATATATATATGTATGTATGTATGTATGTATGTATGTATGTATGTATGTATATATATATATATATATATATATATATATATATATATATATATATATATATATATATATATATATATATATATATACTTTCCAGATAGCCTTTAAGAATGCCTTTGTCAAAAGAAGAACATATTGAAATCATTCTCATGGTTGGATCAGGAAGCTGTCGCAAGGTAACAGGAAACATGGCAAGCAAACATCACAAACATAGTTCCCTATGTATGGAGACTTTTGGGACACACTGTAGTATAACAATATGTATGTATGTGTATATACAAATGAGAACTGCTCTAATGAAATCGGAATGGGTTCGGGAGATAAGTGCAGATACTGTACTAAAATTCTGTAGTATTTCTCAGTAATTAATGTAGAGGGAGTTAAAATTGCAGCAAGTGTTTCATGTGTGCAAGCAAAGTGCACTTTGGTAGCATTTCCCCAAACAGCCGGGAGGCGTTGTGCACTATGTTGCAATTTTACTTCTTTTTAAAATTATTTATTTATTTTTAAATTTTTTAAACTGACTTCTTGTTGGAACTGTGATGTCAAACTAAGCACAAATCATTACTGGAGATGTATAGATAGTACGCTATTGGTTAAAGCAAGTACCTAACTGCGATATTGGTTTTGGTACACATATTTCTGCACATGAAACAGGAATATGTGTACCAAAACCAATATGTGTACCATTTTCGCATGGTTCACATGGCTATACATGGTATATTGTGTATATTTCTGTTGTTCATTATTTATGCGTGAGAATAACGTAAAAGTATTTACATTGTAAAATCCTTGAATACATTGTTTCTTCCATTTGCTCTGTGTGAAAATACACACATTTTCCTGTTTGCTTTGTGGTATTTTTGGGACTACAAAAGCATACTTTGTCTGAGTTTGTATGCATAAATGCATGCTGGGCAGCACTCCAACAAAAGAAAAGAAGCTTTACTATTGGAAAATTCTTAATGGGCTGACCCAGGATGGTGGACCGTGGTTTCTACCCCCGTGTTGCTGTCAAGCTTAATACAATAAACACTAATCATGGAACTGTGAACTCAGTAGCCCTGTGTGAAGTGTGTGAGGTGTACCAAAAATGAAAAGTGGTTTTCTAGTGATTTTCGACCAGATGTCTTGAAGTCTTGTGCATATCAAATCCCATCCCTTCCTTAATCTATGTCTGTTTCCCCAGCCGTAATAAGATACCTTTTAATGGATATAGCTTTACAGCCTGTGATCTCATCCATTGTGAACATGATCAGTAAAAACCACATGCTCTTTGACTTTGGACATGATGTGTCAGGAGGTATAAGCCTCAAATAAATCCTACATATAACTTCCAGTCCATGGCTTAATGTGTCAGTCATGCGTTATGCACAAACATAACACAACCCATGTGAATAAGTGAGAATGAACATTCAGCATGAGATCAAACATTCAGCAAAGGCTGAGACTGTGTAACAATAAGTGTGAGAGAAATGTGTGGTCTTTAAGCCTCGACTTGAACTCTGATTGACATTTTACATTTACATAGTAGCCTAAATCATAATAACAAACACCTGGGTGTTTTTTTTTTTTTTTTTTAGGTTTATATAAACGTGTGTTTAGAGGCTCTATAGAAGAATTAGGGCAGTGCATGTGAAATTACAATCTTCAGAGTAGCACAAGGAAGAAGAACAAAACAGCTAAACCCATTTTAGTCTTTTGGGTAGTGTTTAAATCAGTTTTACTCTGTTTTTTCAAATGGGGAAAAAGCGAGTATGTACAGTACATATGTGTCATAATATTCTGTATTTCTCCTTGTAGGTTGCGTTATACTGCAAATTTATGCTCAAGTTGCATCACTCGTGGAGCAGTAAACCAGTTCATATGAACACTGCCATCTGCCGGTCAGGGTGAAAAGTACAGATCTGAAAAACTACAGTACTTGCATGCAATGCCAATCATATATCCCAAATGGGCCAAATCACAGTGGTTTCAAATACTTAATGAAAATCGAGTTTCCAGTTTATTACAGGTACAGGTACACGTACACCATACCATCACTCACAAACCAATTTTCTTAGGTAAATATTTGGCAATATAGTTTATATACACTGGATATCAAAAATCTACACACCCCTGTTAAAATGGCAGGTTTTTGTGAAGTAAAATAATGACATTAAGATAAATCGTGTCAGATCTTTTCCCACTTTAATGTGAAATTGCAAAGTATGAAATGAAGTAAAAAATAATCAGAAACCTTTTTAGAGATAAAAGGAAAAATTAAACATTTACAATAACCTAGTTGCATAAGTGTGCACACCCCTAAATTAATACTTTGTAGAAGCACCTTTTGATTTTATTACACCATTCAGTCTTTTTGGGTAAGAGTCTATCCGCTTGGCAATATTTTCTCACTTCTTGCAAAAATATTCTAGATCCATCAGATTGTAAGGGCATCTCCTGTGCACAGCTCGCTTCAGGTCACCCCACAGATTTTTCTCTGGGCTCTGGCCAGGTCATTCAAAAACATTGATCTTTTGGTTAAGCCATTAATTTGTTGATTTGGATATTTGTTTTGGATATTTGATATTATTGACTGGTATTTGTAGCTATTCATGATTCCCTCCACCTTGATAAAAGCCCCAGTTCTGGCTGAAGAACAGAAGCCCTAAAGCATGATGCTGCCACCACCAATCTGCATTGTGGGTATGGTGTTCTTTTAGTGATGTACTTTTTTGTGCCAAACATACCTTTTGGAATTATGGAATTATTATACCTTTTGGAATTGGTCTCATCAGACCATAACACATTTTGCCACATGGATTGGAGTAATCTACCCCATATCCCAGACATGAGAAGAAAACGAGAGATTGTCGTCACATGCAGAGAGTAAACAGTACTTGTCAGATATTCCTGCAGCTCCTTTGATGTTGCCGTAGGTGTCCTGGCAGCCTCCCTGGTAAGTTTTTGCCTGTCTTTTTGTACATTTTGGAAGAACGTCCTGTTCTTGCTAATGTTACTGTGGTGCCCCCCATTTTCTCCACTTGTTGATGATGGCCTTCACAGTGTTCCATGGTGCATCTATGTTTTGGACATTATTTTTATACCCCTCTCCTGATCGATTCCTTTTGACAGTGAGATACCGTACATGTTTTGTAAGCTCTTTGCAGACCATGTCTTCAGCAGTCAGATGAAACCACAAAGATGAAGATAAAAAAAAAAAACCTACAGAAACAGCTGATCGTTATTTGGGGTTAATCAGAATAATTTCATTGATTACAGCTGTATGAGAATTACTTTTGAACATGAGATTGAATGTGATTGGTTCATTCTGAACACAGCCACACCCCCAGTTATAAAAGGGTGTGCACACTTTTACAACCAGGTTATTGTAATTGTTTTTTTTTTTGTGTTTATGTTAGGAGTCTCCAGGGTTGGTGCTTTAACTGTCAGTAAGCTTTCTGCCCCAGGAAAGTCTTCAGGACAGAGGATTTCATGATTTCTGGTTTCTCAGTAACATGACAAGCTGAATTTTTTTTTTGTCTTAGAGAGAGCGACAAAAGACATGCTGGTGAAGGATCAACTCTAATAGCTGCTTTAATATAAGTGATCACAGAAACTAACTTCTCTCGTGGACGTTTCACAACATTAAATGTAACTGTAAATGATTAAAAATCAACGATAAAAAAAAATTATCGTTGGCAAATCACTGTGGTACAAGAGGAATAAAACACTGGGACATGCTGTTATAGGAAAACAATCCACTTCAGGGTGGTAATGCTCCTCAGTTTCTCACCACCCCATAGTGTTTTATCGTTATTATGGTGAAGTTTTCCGTAGGGACACGTTCATGCAACATTTATGGAAGTAGTCTCCAGTATCAGCACTTTGTAACAGTAAATTTTCTGCCACCAGTTTATCTGCAACTGCTGTGATTTTCATCTTATTAACTTCGAGAGCAAAAAAAAAAAAGAAAAAAAAAAGAAAAAAACAAAAAAAGAGAGGCTGGTGAGTTAATAGCTGCTATAACGTGTGACAACAGGAACAAACTTGTCCATCCATCTATCCCACTTATCCTACACAGGGTCATGGGGGAGGCTGGAGCCTGCAGGGAACAATCCATTGCAGGGCACAATCACACCCCCATTCACACACTATGGACTACACGAATTAGGAAATGCCAATCAGCCTACAACACGTCTTTGGACTAGGGGAGGAAACCAGAGTACCCAGAAGAAACCCTCAAAGCACAGGGAGAACATGCAAACTCTGCGCACACAAGATGGAGGCGGGATTCGAGCTCCAACGCCGGAGGTGCGAGGCAAACATGCGAAACAGTAAGCCACTGTGCCCCGCTCTTCATAAAGTCATCATTCACAACTCCAAATTTCATTGAGATATTAATGATCTCCTCTGAGTGGTTATTATTGAAGTGGTCAAAACAGGGAACTACAACAAGCGCTAATAGAAGTCTATTGGGGCGGGAATCACACTGCTCTAGGAACAGTTTCAGTGAAGAAGCAGAGGACCAGACTTAATGACAGGGTTGCCATGGTCGCAGTTTTTAAACTGCTTTTTTTTTACTCCACTTTTACCCCACCACAAAAAAAAAAAAAAAATTTAAAAAAGAGACTTGTTTCAATAGCAATCACGAACATGATGTTATGAAGTAAATACCACAGAACAAAATAAAGTACAACTTTTTCTAGTGTGAGTAAAGCAGGCAGAGAGAGTTTAATTCAAGGGGCAGGAATGCCAGGACAATTCATGAAAATGAAGAACTACTACACTTACAAGATAAATGTATATAGTTTTGAATCAGCAATATTACAAATTTATAAAAAGAAGAAATAATCTTGATCAGGATGTCAGAGAAACAGTGGGCCTCAGTGATTTTCACTGTGATTGAAGGTATACAGTCCCGACCGCAGTGATCCAACACCAACATATAGAGAAGCCAAGAAAACGCACAATGCTGTAACACTTACTCTTTGAGATTAAAAAAACAAAACAAAAAAAACATCTGCAATTGTTGGGAAGGTGCATAAATGAAACATGGAATGTCGAACAAGAATGATGTGTGGTCCCAATTTCACTCCTCATGTCTGCCTTGCTACATTTTGAACACATTTTATATATAATTTTGAAATATGCATCAAATGAGGCTTACTGGATGCTGATGTACATGACCAGGGCAAAGACAGACTCCAGGGACTGGACTACTTATTACAGCATGTTCCTTATCGTTAATTGACATGACACTTCTGGCACTTCAAGAAACAAATCATTCATGCAATGTGAGATACTCGTGCAGTCTATTCAAGTCATTATTGTTGGGCGTCTAAATGATTTAGCATCAATAATTTTTTTTTTTTTTTTTAAAGAAAATAAAGCTGGGACAGCAAAACAATTAATACCTTTTTAAGTTAAGTTCTTTTTCCGAATTGGGTTCAGTGTTTTCTTTAAGAGCACCTGAGTAAGCGTGCTAGGCAAGTAAAAGCACAGAGATGAGGCAGTCTTCTGAGGGGAGGAGGCGCCTTACTGTCTTACTGTAGCATCTGAGAATACAAGTGAAAAAAAACAATGACATGACATCTGCAGGAGCACATGTTCTCATGACAGTAACAGAAATAAATAACTAAATAAACGCTGCTTAAAAGAAACAAACGATCTAACACACTTGTCAGACTGACACTGACTAAGCCAGTGCTTATTTACTTTGTGAAATAATACATTTCATCAATATGTCCCATGTACCACATAGTATTAGTTTGAATTGTGCATTTGAAGCGATTAAAATAATTCAAGTTAATGCAGAGCTGGCGATTGTGGTGCGGTAAATGACAAGTTGAAATACAAAAGCCAAGCATAACCCATCTGCTCTTTAAAAATAAATTAATTAATCAATAAAAACTTACCCGATGTAACATTCATGCAGTCAAGACATGCAAAACAACTTGCAAAAACATAAGGGAAAAAAAAAGAAGAACCATCTTTTTACTAGCTGCCACTGACTGATATGAGAGACAAGCAGAAATAAATAATTAGCAAAGCAAAATGAAGGACGGAAATTACAGCGCCTGCTGTCAGTCAGTATGTGTGATGAGTATGCATTTCTTTACAATAGCATTAGAACAGAATTAGGATCCATGCAGACGTTGGGTTTCCCCAACAATAATTTACAACAGTATGATTTTCAAAGTGAAGAAAAACCCCAAAAACTTACTTCATTCATACCTAAAATAGAAGAGAGAATAAATAAGGTAAGAGGAAAATGACTCGGTAAATGATTTCTGCTTTCAGTAAATATCCACTCAACAGCACTCACTATTTCGTTATACTTTATTTACAGACAAACGTCACAGGCACAGATCGATTAACACAGGAAGAGAACATAAATATAGTCATTCTGAGGAAAAATGACTCGACTTTGGCAGGACAACTTTTACAAAGTTGGCAAATACTTTGTCCTCTATGAAGCGATGTTTGACTCTTTCACAATACCGTCACCATTACATGATTCAAGCAGCTGTTGTCTGATACCACATCACAATGGGTACATTCGTTTAATTTCTTGGGAAGAAAGAAAAATCCCATAATGCTCTCTGACTACGATGCATACACAGAACACTTTTACCGTATCAGTGCAGAAGGCTAAGTCCTTACACGTTTTGATCAGTAACTGCAATACTTGTATAGCAAGAATTGTGATTCTAATAGTGTAGATACGAGTACCACATGTCACACATGCAATACATAATCTCGGCTTTCTATTTCTACGTGTTCTTTATAGTAAAAGTAAGTACTTATGAACTTCTACTGGAAAAAAGAGCGCATGCTCTCCATTCTCCTAGTACAGACCCGAACATCTGCCTGAGAGGACAAAGACATGAGCCAACCATCTTTGTTTAGTGCTACAGCATTCAGGTATGATCATATAATAATGTACACACACACACACACACACTCTAAGAAGTACATTGTATAGATGTATAACAAATACACCGTATGTGTAAAGAGCAACTCTCAGACACTTGTACAAAACATCATCTGGCCAATAGATTCAAGTCCTGCATTGTTTTAAGATGCATCTAGCTTTACTTGGTGCAAAAATAAACGTTACTCTGCACTTTGCAGATGAGTGGGAATAGAAGTTGAGAACAGGAGAAAGAAGAACCCGCCCCAAGTCCCGCTTTTGTAAAGCCCTACTGCCGTACTTTTCCAGGGATGTAGTTGCGATCGATGCTCTCCTCCTGCAGGAACATGTGAAGACAGCGCTCGTTCTGAGCCAAGGGGTGACCAGCAATTCTGAACACAAGGGCAGAAGGGGAAAAAACAAACAAACAAAACAAAAACACTTTTGGCCAAATGTCACCATATTTTCATAATTAGATTCTTATTAGCTCTAACTTCTGTGGTAAATTTAGAATTTCTGATTTTTTTCCTGATGTTTTCTTATACAATATTTGGTCGAGGTGATATCAGAGTTAGCCTTCTCTCCACTCAACTGTACCCTGAACCACTGACTTCTTTCCTGCTTACTCTGCCTCTTTGCACTTGTCTGTGAGCAAAATCGCATCTAATTAGAACCTCACATTTTATATTAGAGGCCGTATCCAGCTATATTTACTCAGTGCAACTTATAACATCCAAGTGAAAGATACAACACCAACATCTCAGAAAAATAAATAAATAAATAAATAAAAAAACAGAATCACTGAGTTGGAAAAAGGATCACCCCCCCCCTCCTAAAAATGACTTGTAAACTCAATAAGGTGTAGCTAATCACATTCTCAATGGCACACAAAGCCATTTGACTTTCAACTGTGATCAGCTGTGGTCATTTTGATTAGCTCAGCACGAAAAGCTGGAGCATTTCAGTCCTTGGTAGTGCAATTGAAGCAAACAATCAACTACGGGGGCAAGGCACTGTGAAAAGATCTGTGAAAAGTTGTGGGTGGGCACAAGTCAGGAGATGGATACAAAAAAAATTAAAAGGCTTTATCAATGCCTAGAAGCACAGTGAAGTCTATTATTGAAAAGTGGAAGGTATTTGGTACAACACAGACCCTTCCTGGATCAGGACGTCGCTCCAAACTGGATGAAAGAGCCAGGAGGAAACTGGTCAGAGAGGCTATCAAGAGGCCTACAGCAACTCCGAAGCAGTTGCAGGAATTTATGACAAAGAGTGGTCATTGTGTGCATGTGACAACAATATCACAAATTCTCCACAAATGTGGCTTGTATGGGAGGGTTGCAAGAAAAAAGCCACTTCTCAAGAAAGGCCACATGCAGTCACGACTGAGCTTTGCCAAAATGCACCCTGAAGATTCAGGTCAGATGACTCTAAAACTCTAAAAATTATTTGGCCTCAACACCAAACGATATGTCTGGAGGAAATCTAATACAGCTCACCATCCAAATAACACCATTCCTACAGTAAAGCATGGAGGTGGTAATACCCTGTTATGGGGGTGTTTCTCTGCAGCAGGGACTGGAGCACTTGTCAGAATAGAAGGAAAATGGATGGGGCAAAATACCGTCAAATTCTTGAGGAAAATCTGCTGCCCTCTGCCAGAAAGTTGTCAATGGGAAGGTTTACCTTCCAACATGACAATGACCCAAAGCACACAGCAAAACTGACCACACAGTGGTTGAAGCAGAAAAAGGTGAATGTCCTTGCATGGCCTAGTCAGAGCCCAGACTTAAACCCAACTGAAAATCTGTGGAAGGAAACTTGAAGACTGCAGTCCCCAAACGGTCACCATCAAATTCAACTGAACTTGAGCAGTTCTACAAAGAAGTTTGGGCAAATATTGCAAAGTCTAGATCTGCAAAGTTAGTAGAGACATATCCCAACAGACTAAAGGCTGTAATTAATGCAAAAGGTGGTTCAACAAAATGGGGGGTGATCCTTTTTCCAACTCAGTAATTGTTTTTTCATTAAAATTTGTTTTTTCTGACATGTTGGTGTTATATCTTTCACTTGGATGTTATAAGTTGCACTTCAGTACTGTTTGTTATATTCAACATTTCATTATGAAGCTTTTCACATTGGCGGTTTTACTGAGTCTAACATCGTGTCGTCTCGACGGCCAACCTGTTGATGAACTGTTCGAGTCCCACTCTCCTCTCTTCAATGAATGACTCCTCAAATATTCCCTCGTCTCCGCGGAAAGGGAGCTGTCTCTTCAGTGCCTTCCCAGGCAGAGGAGGCACGACGATCTACAAGACAGTGACGTGTGTTTCAACTCAAGTCAAACCACAGAATGGGGGGAAAAAAAGGAAGCAGGTAATGAAAACAAGCAAAACCACCCATCAGCAACTATAAGCAACTGATAGCCATAGTAATTTATGTCATTTCACTACAATCTTTGTATTTGTTCTAAACACAGTGACTGCCTCATTGCACACTTTTTACTTATAGCTGATTTCCAGTGCGATCTCTTCCTTTTCAAACTGCCAGTACCAGACAATTCACCTTGATGTCTTACAGCCACCCTAACTAGGAGGTTGATAAAAACTGGGAGGATGGGAATTTGTCTAAATACACCTGAAGGAGCTGCAAGCTCTTAAGCTTCAAGCTTAAACCCTGTAGTTGTGCATCTGCAATGCTAAATAGTACTTTAATCAAGTGTATCACCAATGGAGCGCCAAAATTCGGTTTTAGCCATCACAGTTATATACCACATTGTATTAAAGTGACTTAAATTCCCTTACTTTATTAGCTGCATCTGCTTTAGTACTTCTAAATTAATGAAAGCAGCAGAGCAAAAAAATATTCATAAATTATGTGTATAAAAAATTGCCCATTTGTTGGACATATTAAAACACACAATTAAGAAAAATGTAACAATTTTCATGCCATCACTTGCATTAATATTTCTTTATGAACTCACCTTACTGTCTCTTTCCAGCTCATTTTTCAGCCACTCAAAGTCGCTGTACCTTCTTCGTACACAAGATTCTTTCAACTTGAAAATAGGGAGGTTGGTCTGTTTACAAAACACAAATGTTTTCAGGTTATCACTTTGTCAAAGCCTGGTTTTATCTCAAGCTGGGGATGCTCGAATTCAAATTATATGTTGGCTTTGTTAACCCTTTCTCACAGTACACTGCCGTGCCTTTCCACCAGCAGAATGGAAATCGACTTACTGGACATTTTCAATGAGTACAAACAAATGAATTATTTTATCACAGCAAGATTAGTCAGGACACTGTTGGGTTTCTGTGTGTAGAGTATCGTGACTGTGTTTAGCTGTTGGTGAGCAGGGGGATGGGAAATGGGGAGGGGTGTGAGCCCCCTGCTGGGTAAACAATTCACACCTATCCACAATAACATTGGTACAGAAATAAAACGGACCGCAGAACTAAAGTTTTTTTTTTTTTTTTTTTTAAAATAACATTTAAACCTAATAGGTTAGGTTAAAGAAAAGAAATACTCCTGAAAATTTTCCTCTTGGAATCTGTTACTTTTCCCCTCACAAAGTAACTTTATGGAACGATTTGGACATACAAGTGAAAACAATAAGTGGTTTTAAAAAGGTCATATTTGTTCTTGACCCAACTGCTGGCAAATTACTAATGTATGAACACACTGTATACTGTTTCCCTGTACCTGTCTGCTGGTAAAGCTTCGCCATCAGGTCTACTGCACTTCATTAAGACACATTTAAGCTTGATGAGAAAAGAAAAGTCACGCCCGAACTTCAGCTGGATGCTCTCAGATTCATTAACAAACTATGTGATGATAAGATCATAAAACAATTCATACATGATGAACGCACAACTTCTCCAAAACGATGACATATGTCTAGTTACACGTTATTCCTATCAAGATAAAGCAGACATATCGAAACATTTCATTACTTGTCATTATTCTAGTTAGTGAATATTTCATATACAGAAATAGATATGTAAACCCGCCCCTAAAATTGTGCGGTTAGTAATTAACTTTACACTGAAAACAGTTAAACTCATTAATAATAGAGAAAAATGTGACATTTTAGACTCTGAGCTTACTGTAAAGAGATAAATATGTATATGTCTAAGATATTTAGACATATTTATGTCATGTGCACAAGATGAAGACAACTAAAATGAATTTACAGCAACACAGTGTGTTAGGTTTCACTCTTTCACTGCTCATTTTAATAAATAAGATGATCAAATAGCGTATAAGGTACTTTTCAATAGTCACAGTAGATTTTATTCAGCTATGTTTGTTGGTTGCTGTTGTGTGCTGTTATCAATGAAGTCCTCATGCCGATTGTTATGGTTAAGATTTAACAGTACACAATTAAAAACGATAGGTCCAAGACCACTTTTCTGAATGTGATATAAATGTTCTGTAATAAGTTAGTAGGTTTAGAGGGTCATTACAAAACCTGACTTTACCTTAGGGTTTGTTGCAGGACACACCCACATTGAGTAATAAGATTCTGAAATTTTCTTTCTTTCTAGTTTCTTTTTTGTTGAAAAACAAAAAACAAGTTGAAAAACAGAGGTACACCATGCAGGCCAACTATGTACCTACTTTGTCTTTTTAAATAATCTTAATTTTAAATAATTTGATCTGCAATTCTTTTTTTTTTTTTGGTATAAACTATGGATAAAAGTATTTTTAACTTTTTAAAAAATAACTTTGTATAATTTGTATTTTGTCATTTTGCATTTCATCGTTGAGTATATAGTTTTTTTAAATTATTTTTAAATAATTTCTTGTATATTCATACTCATTTATATATGTTTTTAGTATAAACAATTTATATAACGTTTTCATTTATTTATTTCTAATAAAGAACCTTTTCACTGTGTTTCTTTTTTGAGTATAAAGTATAAAACTATTATAAACTACTTTTAAATAACATTTTGTATACTTTATGTTTTTCCATTTCATCTTTGAAAATGATTTTAAAATAAACTTTTTGTATACTTTCCCATTTAGACCTTAAAACATGTATATATCATGTTTTTATTTATTTTTGATAAATAACATTAATATTTTTTAGTATAAACGTATACATCGTTTTATTTTAGTTTATATATATATATATATATATATATATATATATATATATATAAACCTCTTTTTTTGTATAAACTATGTACATATAATTTGTTTATACCCTGTTGTACACTTTGGTGTATGTTTGTGTTTTCTGCTTCAGGGACGTCGCTGTTTTGTGGTCACGAGCCTTCAGCTTAATTAATTAATCAGACTCGGGTTATGGCGCTAACGCTAACCAGCTAACAAGCTAACGGACTGTCAGAAAGCAACAACGCATAGCTAGAGCTGCTGAGCTAAAGGAAGAAATAAAGCATAAACTGTACACTACACCGGCAACTACAGCTGAACCTGGACTAAATAACTAAAGTGTAGGCATTTCACCAAACGGTATAACTATTTGGCGTCCTTTAGCCGCAGCTAACTCAGTAGCTATGAGTAGCTAGCTATAGCAATTTAGGCCGAACAAAATTCCAGACCTCTCTCTCTCTCTGCTAAACAACTTGCTGCCGTTAACCTAAACACAACCCAGCTTCTCCCCCCCCCCCCCATGTACACCAACGTACCCGCATCCGGACTTCGTAAGTGGTGAACCGATTCCGCCCGACTCCGATAGTTTGCGGATCATAGACGTCAATTTCCAGAAAATTACTCGGAGGTCCGTAAGCGTCCGTCAGGTCCTGCGGCTTGGAGTTTAACCGGCGAGTGTCGGCCACAGTGGCTTCAGACGTCATTATTACTGGCTAGGCTAGCTACTTCTGGATGTAGTCTAGGACACGCACAGTAAGTGTTTCTTTACTAAGACATTAACTCAGGAAAACAGACACCGAGACACCCTTAGTTGAAGCCTTCTCAATTTTTTTTTGCAGTTCAGCAACGGCACAGGAAATCCCTTCGACCGTGTGCGATTTTTTTTGCAGTGCTCTGCAAAGGCAGTGTTCAACGCCCGAAGGATCAACCCCGAGTTTGATCACAGCCAATCAGAGGCCTGCGTTTACAATAACTGACATGCCAGGATCCAATAGGATACGGAAACATGGAGAAGTGGGCGGGATTTAAGCCAATCAAGTTCATAGGCGAGATATTGGAAGAATTTGAGATGGAAAAGCAAATCTTTGGAAGTCAACAAGCTGTACGTTTGTTACAAAATTGACTTTATTGCGTACACCAATGTTTAGTTTATATATATATATATATATATATATATATATATATATATATATATATATATATATATACTGTAATATATACTGAAGTTCAAAGATATTAACTTTATGAAGCATTTAAATTCAGTAGTTTCAGTTCATGATAGATAAAATGTACGAGTGTTCCAGTTTACATGAAATAAATCAACCTGCTGTCTAGGTTTTTTTCTTCCCAAGATGTATTAGGAGCCCGAGGATCGGTTTGTAAAACACTAGTCAACACAGATAAACTTGAATGTGTTTACATACATTTATATGCAATGTTGCCATAATCAATCATTTTATGCCAGCACATAAGGTCACTAATTCAATGTTTCTCATTCCAAACTTTCCTACTTCTTATTTTGTCTGATTCAGCTTATGACTAACTCTTAGTTCAGTATGCTTATAAGAATAAGCTGAAAAAAATGTGTTAGTCAAAGGTCAACACTACACAGTGTAGGCTGACACGACAATTATTTTAACAGAGTGCATACTTTTTCAGGCTAATATAAGACAGTGATTTAGTGTATATGTTCTGTAACACAGCTCCACAGCCGCTTAAGCAGTAATGTAGTGGATGTGAGCTCAAAAATGCTAATAGTGATCATAAGATTATTTAAGATTATGTGCACAAATTGTAAGATTTACAAGAAATGATGTTCCAGAGACAAGGTATTAATGTTAAACTCTATATCATGTTGTTCTATGTAAATGTTCTTTATCAGACAGAAACATCAGTATGGTTTTATTGTGGGGGAAGAAATACTGCACTGGAAGATAAATGTAGCAATAAACACAATGAGTCAAATAAAGTTAAAAGAACAACTTGACAATTAACAAAAAAAAAAGAAAGAAAAAAAAGCAACATTTAAAAGTAATTAAACAATAACAAATAGATTAGTTTGATCATATCATATTTGTATAGTTCTAGTCATATTTGGCTGAAATTATGTGAAGCATGATCACATAAGCACTAATCAGTAATAATATATTCACAAACTGGAAGTAACAGCTCAGAGAGTTTCATATGTGAAGGCAAAATTACTGGGGGAAAAAAACATACACACACCATGTTCCATAGTAATTCAAGTTTCATTTGCGCAGCTGCTTCAATCAGGAAATAGTTTATAAACCAAATTTCAACTTCTAATAGTATTATTTAAAAGGTCTACTGAAAAATAAGCTCATGTACATTCAAAATTAAGAAAAATGAAATAAATAAGAAATAGAGTGTTTGAAGGTAAAATGAAAGCGATCTGTCTTAAGGTTATCAGGTACATTGAGACATCATGTACAAAATGATTATCACTTAAACAAAGCAGCTTTACTGGAGCCTATCCCAGGGAATTCGGGGGACCAAACCCATCGCACACCCATTCACACACTATGGACAATCAATTTGGAAACACCAATCAGCCTACAACGCATGTCTTTGGACTGGGGGAGGAAACCAGAGTACCCAGAGGAAACCCCCGAAGCACATGCGCACACAGGGCGGAGGTGGGATTTGAACCCCGAACCCCAGAAGTGCGAGACAAACGTGCTGACCACCGTGCCCCCCAACGCCACAGCACTGTTGAGATCTCAAAGCTGATCGGTCAGACGGTGTTGATTAATTTTCTATTCCAGCAGCTCTGACAGGAGATCAAATCACGTTTATATGAATGCACTTATTGAAATACATTATTGTTTCTATAGTAACAAACTCTACTGGGACTTGTACTGTGGATACACCACATAAACTGATAAAAAATTTCAGGTGTACAGGTGCATGTCAATAAATTAGAATGTCGTGGAAAGTTCATTTCAGTAATTCAACTCAAATTGTGAAACTTGCGTATTAAATAAATTCAATGCACACAGACTGAAGTAGTTGATTAGCTGATTAGCATGTCACCATATTCTAATTTGTTGAGATAGTGAATTGGTGGGTTTTTGTTAAATGTGAACCAAAATCATCACAATTAAAAGAACCAAAGACTTCAACTACTTCAGTCTGTGTGCATTGAATTTATTTAATACACGAGTTTCACAATTTGAGTTGAATTACTGAAATAAATGAACTTTTCCACGACATTCTAATTTATTGAGATGCACCTGTATTTGTTGATTTGATGAACTTTTCGGTAAGATGTTTATTTAGCATTTATGGAAGGAGTCTCCAGTGTCAGTGCTGTTTGTAACAACCAGAGCTGTAAAACTTAAGGCTGTAAGTTTTCCGAAACAGGAAAGGAGGGAGGACATTGTGGTTTCTTGGCAACTTGACAAATTGCTTTTTTTTCTTATTATTACTTTCATTGAGATGATGGTTAGAGAACATCTGTTTATAACTGATATACCATAAGTGACGTTCCACAATATTAAATGTAACTGTGAATTATAAACTATAAAAGTGTCATTCTTTAATAAATATAAAATTGTCAGTGTTGGCAAATTGTTGTCGTATAAGAGGAATAAAACCCTTCGGACATGATGTTATTGGAAAATAATCAACTTCAGGGTGGTAACCTTAATTCTGCTTCATACCACGCCGTCGTCGATTATTTTCCTATAACAGCATGCCACTGGAAAGATATTATAAAGAACGTATGTATTTGCGTTTGACATGGCATTCACACTCGGCTGCTGGACGATGGAATGAAGACAACAAACAAATCTACCGCGAATCATTAAGCTGTCTGGCTACAGTCAGAATCTCTTTGGCTCCTTTGCTAAGCAGCAGATTGGCGAGGTCCACGCCGAGCTTCTCAGCTGCGTCCTGAGCCGCTCCCGACACCTTGAGCGCTGTAACTCCCACACGCTGCGCTTTCTCATCAACCTTCTCCTGCTCCTAAACCAGGCAGTGATGTCCGAACATAAAAATGATGTGTGATTTCACTTGAAAGACTCTCTGCTCATTATGTAAATGCTGTTTTAATGGAGTTCAATCACATACTTGATCACTAGATTAGCTGTTATGTAATAACTGATGTTTTTTTTTTTTTTTAACATCAGTATTAGTACATAGTAATTAAAAGTGTAATATATACTGTATAATGCAATGTAACATTTTCTATCTATAGTGTGAAATAATGATAATAATGTAAAAAACCTGATCCTCAGACTCGATGCTGGTCTGCATGGTCTCCTTCAGGCTGTCCGAGCCATCTAAACTGTACACTGCTCCTGTCAGATACAACTGAAAAATATAAACACAAACACAAGATCAGGAAAAATAACTTCCTGTGGCTATTCAGGCTGCTTTCCTGCATGAACAATTACAAATAATCTCATTGGTCATTATTCAGGACGGGGTTAACCCGGATGTTTTTACGTATATCTTGGTGGGGACTAAACTAAGGTTAGGGTTAGACTTATGTGTAGACATAGCGTTAATAATTATTTCAGTGGAAGAGCCTCAAAAGGAAGGTAAGACAAATTCAAATTTTTTGGTCTCTCACACACACAACCATACACATTACAACATGCCGTGAATTGCTTTTTACGAATTTACACTATTTACATAAAACAGAGAGTGCGTCTCTATCGGCTGCCTAGTTCAGTAGTCAGGGCACTGATCAAGGAGTCGGCCATTTTAAGGGCTGTCTCAATCGCAAAATCCTTCCAGTGCACTGGAACGTTTGCTCCCTGAAAAAATCCCACGATGCACCGCAAAAGCCCGGCTGTATCGATGCTCACTATGTTCCCTTACTGAAATGACGTCATATTTTCTGAAGCCTCTCGGCTCGAACGAAAATGGCGGACGAACTCTCAGCCAACTTCGTCTACAAATTTAAGTAGCTTGTTACTGAAGCTCTCAAATGATTACTTACGTTAGCGATTTTTTAAACTTTATTTGACATTCTATTTACGGTTTGTTTGAGTCTAACGACTTTTAAGTGTTTAATGATTTTTTTTTTTAAAAATCCACTAGCTAGTCTATGATCCATCTTGAAATACCATGACAGAAACACGTGATTAAGCAAATAAAACGTAAATATTTTATATGTTTGCCAGTGGTGACGTTTTATAACACGAGTATGTAGTCATGTCACCAGAAACTGAGTCATCAGTGTCCCAATGTGTAGTGAGCCAGGGTCCTTACCAGTGCCCGAACTCGTGTACACGATATACTGATTCATGGCTAGGGAGCTGACTGAGACGCACCAAGAATTTACTAGCACTGAACTAGGAAAAAGAAAAATATAACAATATAATATAAATTATACAAAAGATAGATGGCAAAAAAGTATGGACTGTATGAGGAATAGTGTGTGTGTGTGTGTGTGTGTGTGTGTGTGTGTGTGTGTGTGTGTGTGTGTGTGTGTGTGTAGGGGGGGGCTCTACCTGAGAATCCTTCACTTCAGTGTGAACAGCAACTGGAACACTGCATCCTCCTTCCTGAAATGAAGCAACACATTACACATTACAACCATAAAAGAGTTTAAGGAGAAATGAGCTTAAGAAGAGAAAAGTGTGTGAATGAGTGAGAGAATCCAGAGAGCTCCAGGTTACAGCAGAATATTTACCAGGCGTTTGAGGAAAGCTCTCTCAGCGATACAGCGCAGCAATGTGTCCTGGTCATGCAGCACCGACACCATCTCCAGGATGTCCTCATCACAAGCCCTCACCTCCACAGCCAGAGCTCCCTGACACACACACACACACACACACACATACACACACACACACACACACACACACACACACAGAGATGTCACACTGTACCCTACTATAACGGACTTCACAGAGCCAAATCAATACGCTAACTAGAAAACTGAATGGTTAGCATCAAGGAGACCCACCTGTCCAACTGCATACATGCAATCATCAGGACCAAGGATCTGCAACAGAATGGAAAACACACAAGTATGAATACTGATGTAAATATTGAATTCAATTTAATTGGTATAGCGCTTTTCACAACAGCCATTGTCACACAAACGCTTTACGGAAATCCAGAAAAAAACTCCTTGAGACATGAGGAAGAAACCTTGACTCAAAAAGGAATGCATCCTCTTTCTAGCCAACAATACTGAACATTCTGGGAACATTTGCTTGTGGTTCCTGAAACATTCTGAGAACAGATCTTGTTTGGTTTCCATTTTCTTTATATAAATGTTAGCATTTTGTTGTGGTTCAGAGAATGTTCACTTAATGTTCACTAATGCACGATTTTGCTAACCTTTAAAGTATTTGAACCTCTCAAGAACATATACTGTATATATATATATATATATATATATATATATATATATATATATATATATATATATACATACATATATATATACATATACATATACAGGTGCATCTCAATAAATTAGAATGTCGAGGAAAAGTTCATTTATTTCAGTAATTCAACTCAAGTTGTGAAACTCGTGTATTAAATAAATTCAATGCACACAGACTGAAGTAGTTTAAGTCTTTGGTTCTTTTAATTGTGATGATTTTGGCTCACATTTAACAAAAACCCACCAATTCACTATCTCAACAAATTAGAATATGGTGACATGCCAATCAGCTAATCAACTCAAAACACCTGCAAAGGTTTCCTGAGCCTTCAAAATGGTCTCTCAGTTTGGTTCACTAGGTAAGCCACAAACATTCATTGCCAAAGAAGCTGGCTGTTCACAGAGTGCTGTATCCAAGCATGTTAACAGAAAGTTGAGTGGAAGGAAAAAGTGTGGAAGAAAAAGATGCACAACCAACCGAGAGAACCGCAGCCTTATGAGGATTGTCAAGCAAAATCGATTCAAGAATTTGAGTGAACTTCACAAGGAATGGACTGAGGCTGGGGTCAAGGCATCAAGAGCCACCACACACAGACATGTCAAGGAATTTGGCTACAGTTGTCGTATTCCTCTTGTTAAGCCACTCCTGAACCACAGACAACGTCAGAGGAGTCTTACCTGGGCTAAGGAGAAGAAGAACTGGACTGTTGCCCAGTGGTCCAAAGTCCTCTTTTCAGATGAGAGCAAGTTTTGTATTTCATTTGGAAACCAAGGTCCTAGAGTCTGGAGGAAGGGTGGAGAAGCTCATAGCCCAAGTTGCTTGAAGTCCAGTGTTAAGTTTCCACAGTCTGTGATGATTTGGGGTGCAATGTCATCTGCTGGTGTTGGTCCATTGTGTTTTTTGAAAACCAAAGTCACTGCCTCCATTTACCAAGAAATTTTGGAGCACTTCATGCTTCCTTCTGCTGACCAGCATTTTGAAGATGCTGATTTCATTTTCCAGCAGGATTTGGCACCTGCCCACACTGCCAAAAGCACCAAAAGTTGGTTAAATGACCATGGTGTTGGTGTGCTTGACTGGCCAGCAAACTCACCAGACCTGAACCCCATAGAGAATCTATGGGGTATTGTCAAGAGGAAAATGAGAAACAGGAGACCAAAAACTGCAGATGACCTGAAGGCCACTGTCAGAGAAACCTGGGCTTCCATACTACCTCAGCAGTGCCACAAACTGATCACCTCCATGCCGCACCGAATTGAGGCAGTAATTAAAGCAAAAGGAGCCCCTACCAAGTATTGAGTACATGTACAGTAAATGAACATACTTTCCAGAAGGCCAACAATTCACTAAAAATGTATTTTTTATTGGTCTTATGAAGTATTCTAATTTGTTGAGATAGTGAATTGGTGGGTTTTTGTTAAATGTGAGCCAAAATCATCACAATTAAAAGAACCAAAGACTTAAACTACTTCAGTCTGTGTGCACTGAATTTATTTAATACACGAGTTTCACAACTTGAGTTGAATTACTGAAATAAATGAACTTTTCCACGACATTCTAATTTATTGAGATGCACCTGTATATATACATATACATATATATATATATATATATATATATATATATATATATATATATATATATATATATATATGAGTATATAGAGTGACCATGTGGCAGCAGTCAAAGGTGCAAAAATACAGCATCAGGATAAATCAGACAAGCGAAAGGAGCCACTGAATAACTAAATATGTGCATTACTATAGCACAGTTAAAGTGCTTTACAACATGATAACACAACCACATCCATATTCCAGACACTCAGACAGTATCAGTGATCTCCAAGTGCTAATAAAAAAATAAAGATTTTGGTGGTTGTCTTAAAAAGCGGCATGTCTAATAAAACTGAACAAATAAAATGAAATAAAACAAGAGGATAATAATAATAATAATAATAATAATAATAATAATAATAATAATAAACAATCCATCTAAACGGTTCATGCTTCTGTCTATTAGAGCTGAGAAAACAACATAGCCTCTGAATCAAATCACACATTATGCACTATATGCTTAGTCTATAAACTATGTAACTGAATATCAAGTACCAGGGATTTTGTATGTCTCTCATCGAACACTAAATGGAAATGACAATGCAGAATCACCCACAAGATCACAAAATGTTCATTCTAAATGTTTTGTGTTCTCAGATGTCAGTCATTTCGAAAAAATTCAAAACGAAGTAGGATGTGACCTGTAAGTGTACGTCATCAGGGGATTAAAATATGCATGATTTATTAAATTTACCCCATCAAGATTTTACTACTTGCTCTGAAAGATTGCAAAATACACAATTTCAGACACAAAATCATGTAAGTTTTTAGATGTTTTTACATTTTGGTCTCACTGGAGGAAGTAATTTAACCAGTTTGGTTTAATTAAACAAGTGGAATAAACCTAACATTAAATGATTTTAAGGGTGCACTAATAAGAGGGGAACTTTGAGCTTTCTGAAGACAGAAACACCGAGATACCTGGCTGATTCTTCTTTCCCAGCCCATCCTCTTCAGTCCAGCTGCTGCCAGAATAATAGCAGCAAAGTCACCGCTCTCGTCCAGCTTCTTCAGGCGAGTGTTGAGATTACCTCTCTATGACACCTCGCTAAGGAAGTGTTCATTTCATAATGTTCTAAATTGCTTCGAAGATATTAAACATTAGCTGGCAAACAATTTTTTTTTACAATTAAACGAAAGCAAAACCAAAGTTCTGATTAGGTTCCTCCATGTCCTCTTTACCTGGCCTGGTTGCCAAGTTAGGCCCTCTGTCACTGAATGTACAAGATCATGTGAGGAGTCTTGGAGTGATTTTAGACTCATCATTACTTTTCAACAAGCAAATCAGTGCTGTTGACAAGGGTAGCTTTTTTTGATCTGAGATCTGTCACTAAAGTTAAACATTTTCTATCTAGTAAAGACCTGGAAATTGTGATCACTGTTAGACTACTGCAACTCATTGTACATTGGTCTCCTGCAAACTGCGTTATCCCGCCTACAGCTGGTTCAAAATGTGGCAGCTAGGCTTTTAACAGGGTCAAGAAAGAGGGACCACATTTCTCTTGTATTAGCGTCTTCTACATTGGCTTCCCGTGAAATTCAGGGTTGATTTCAAATTTCTGCTTTATGTTTACAAGGCACTTTCTGGTCTCGTGGCCCAATATATCAGTAATTTTCTTCTTCCTTACTCCCCCACCAGAGCACTCAGGTCTTCTGATCAACTTCTTTTGAGAGTTCTTCGTTGTCACTGCAGAACTAGAGGCGATCGTGCCTTTTCTTCTTTGAAAACGAATAGGTCGATTAATAGGTTGAAATAGGTAAATACTTGATGCTGTATTTAAAGGTATTTATTAATTAATTATTATATATTTATACATAACTCTGTCATTGTTTATCGGTTTATCGATCTGTAAAGCACTTTGGGCCAACTTCTGCCGTTTTTAAGTGTGCTCTATAAATAAAGGTTGACTTGACATGACATTCTGATTTTATATATTTAAGCAAGCAAGCAGCTGAGTGGAAATAAAGCATTCGAAAGATACAATGTCCTTAAACTCCAGGTGAGGAAACCGCTTCTTCAGCTGCGCAGCCCGCCGAAGGGAACTCGTGCCTATAATACTAAAGAAGGAACATTCAAGACATCTTATTTCCATATGAATCAAATCAAAACAACTAATAAAAAAACCCCACAGAGAATAGATGATAAAGAACCACTACAGGAAACTGTTGGTGTAATGGAAGACCTGTCATACCTCTTGTTTGGTAGTGAATCAAGACATTTCCCAACACTTTTGGGATGTAAAACTACTGCATCAGAGGGGTTTTCTCGCCTTTGGAGGAAATAAATACGTTCGTTAAATATGTTGGCATCATCAGGTATGTGCAGGTATGTGCAATGTCCATTTCGCTATGGCATGCTGTTCTCCAAAAACTTGATCAAATCATGAGAAAAGCACTCTTAGCGAGCAAGAGTTTAATCATCTTTAGTTAGACTGGCTGCTTTTACTGCTGAATTTGGTAAAGTGGCTCTTTACCAAAGTGAGATTTACGGGTGGACTCCAAGGCAAGGTTAAAAAGTAGCCTAAATAAAAACATTTCCACATCATTTTGGTCAAATTTTTAGAATTCAGCCACAGCAGCATCTGGTGGGTTTTCTCAGACCACTACACAAATACATATTCACCTCTAAAATACTATTTTATTAGTAGTGTTAAAGCAAAAAAAAAAAATCAACAGGACTGGACCTGGCCAACTCTACTATAGATTATGTAAATGAACAAAACCTACTGTCAGCTGTTTGACCATCTGGTTCTGCTCAAACAAACTTTGCTTCATGAAAGGAACCATAGGCTGACGAACATCTAAAAGCCTTTAAAGCCAGCACTTGTGTTTTCTCAGTACAGAGGACATACTTTTTTTCTACTTACTTGAGGACGGCTCCTATAGTAAAACCCAAAGGAAGACTCGTGGGCAAGTCTTTCAAAGAGTGGACGACCAGGTCAACCCTGTGAAGACACAAGGATCAACTGCATCTTTCATACTGACACACACAAAAAAAGTGTGTCTCAGTACACATCAAACACCTGGTGCTGTACATGGCTTCTGAACATAACACTCGACGGATGTAAAGATCATCAAAGGTGTACGTACTCTTTTCTTTCCAAAGCGTACTCCAACTCCTTTGTGAAGAGACTCTTTTCACCGATCTTTGACAGAGAAAATAAATGCTGTGAGATTATATGCTAGGAAAAACAACACAAGATAAATGGCAAACATATCACACTTGCAGTTCTGCCGTTCTAACATGGGGTTAATGTAGCTTTGAGTGGCTCAAGAAAATCTCTCAAATCCACACTAGAGCAGGTCTGTAATGATCACATGACATTTGAGCTGGCCGTTACTCATCACAAACATACTGCATATTTTCTGTTGAATTAATTCCACATTCGTTATACAATAATACAGTGCATACAGTGTAATAATGCATATATACAGCTGTTTATCAACACTGAAAATAATTCAGTGAAATTTCTGGCTTTCTAAAGTCTAATTAGGCAGAAATTTATGTCACAGAGTGTGTTTTGACCTAGGGAATCAAGGGATGTTTGGCTTTTTAATTTTGGACACATGCTTAAAAAGTTAAAAACATACTTCCAAATTAGGCCCAAATTTGACCCGGTGGTGGCGCTACAGCGTTGGCAGCACTTGGCCCAAATTTGGTCAGAATGTTCCTTAGACCCTCCCCAATCAGTGTGCCAAATTTCACAACTTTTTACCAGACGATTCTATCGGCTGCCATAGACAACCTAGCCAGAAGAAGAAATAGAATTAAAGCTGCAAGCAGCATCTTCGGGGGCCAAGCACCTAAACTCGGTGAGCTGCACATTCACAAATGCGCTTTGCATAAGCAATCAGGAAACTAATCAATGACAGGGTGGTGTGATGTGGGCTAATGTGAAGCGCAGCATTACTGTTATCATCCAGAAGTTGATTATTTTCCAATAACAGCATGTCACAACATGTTCCTATTATACCACAGTCATCTGGAAATGTTTTTTTTTTTTTTCTCTTGGCACATCAGCGAGACATGGTAATTGTCTTCTTACAGAAAGCTTCACCATATCAACGATTCTACATTCTTTCTTTGTTAAATAACAGCGTGGTTATTAATCTGTTTATCACTAGGTTGTTATCATAGAAACGATAACGTCGAATGAACAAATTAATATGAACCTGTGATTTGCCCTGCAGCTGGAATTACTTTCGTACTCATATTCTTTTAATTGACACCTTCCGACCAATCATATTCAAGAACTGAACTGTGCTGTGGCATGACAATGATTATGACATAATCATGCAGCGATTTGATTATATCAAGAGTAAACACTGTGTTGATGTTACACGCCATGGAATATAATAATTAATCATGGTCGGCTCGAATAAGTACAGTTGGACGATTATGTAATAATTGTGACAGTATTGCATTAGAGCTGCCCTCTCCATTTATTAATTCTCATTGATTCATTCTTTGAAATCCGATGCTGTGTGACCATTTTTTTGCCTGTTGAATCGAACACCAGCTTGGACTCATCTTCAAAACTCATCTTTATGAACACGGAGAATGGGAAGTGAGTGAAAGACAAACAGCGAGAAAGAGATGGAATGCAATTCGTTGTTTTTGTTGATTTTATTACATGCAGGGAGAGGTATTTCGAAATCTTGCGGCTCATGTATCAGGCACTTCGGAAAAAGTCTAGAAGAAATCTTCAAAACAAAAAGGCTTACCTTTGATAGAGCCGTGTCAAGTATTTTGTCACCTATCGTCGACATGGCCACTGTAACAGCACAAGTTTGAAACACAGCTGACTGCATCATTCTTGAGACGGAGACACTAAACTCAACAGTGAAGACTTAATCCAGGTTCAGGAATGATATAACAGATATATACGTTGATGGATGATAAACTCACAATGAGTTCAAATGATCTCCTTATCAGGTCAGAGCTAAGTAGGCACTGTGTTGCTGTTTCACATGTTGTACAATGAGCTCTTACCTATTTCAAAGTGCACGTCAGGGTGCAAGTCTTTAAGTTTCTCCGCCACGCTGTCTGTCTGAATGCGAGCGAGCTTAAATACACAAATACACAGTGATGAGATTAGACAGCATTGTTCATGTATAGTTTATGTCAGGCATCATCACAGCATCATTAAGAACAATTCAGTGAATTCATTCCTCAAGATACAAAACAGATGGTAAAAAAATGGAGTTAAAGTACTCAGACATATAAGTATATGCACTCACTGGCCACTTCAGTAAGAACATCTGCTCAATTATCTAGTCAATTATTTATGTTTCAGCAGGGCAATGTTGACTACACAGGACACAGGACTCAGCAAAACTGGACAGCAATGGAAAAACACAGGAGATGTTTTTCTAATCTTCAACTGTCCGGTTTTGATTTACTGATGCCTCGGTTCTTGGCTGACAGACGTGGAACCCGATACCGTTGTAGCAGATCCGCCTCAAGGTTTGACGTGCTGTGAGTTCTGATCCGAGTTCTGTGAGTTTTCTGCTCACCGTGTTTTTAAAGAGTGGTTATTTCAGGTTCTGTAAGCCTTCCTGTCAGCTTGGAACAGTCTGGCCATTCTTCTCTGACCTTTCTCATCTCATTTCAAGTGATTTCCAGCCTCACAACGGCTGCTCACGTTGTTTTTCGCACCATTTTATGAAAACTCGTAAAAATCACAGGAGAACAGCAGTTTCTGAAATACTCCAACCAGCCTGTCTGGCACCAACAACCATGTTTGATGTGAAGCTCTGGACCTGTATCTACATGCTTTTATTTACTGCGCCGCAACCACGTGATTGGCTGATCGGACAATTGCATGAATGTGCAGTTGCACAGTACAGGCTTTCCTAATAAGTGGCCAGTGTGTGTAATACAATAAACAATGCAGGGACTATAACAAACATCTTGTTGCTTTCATGCTTTATTTATGATACTGTTTTGAATGGCTCCAGTGCATGTGCAAATGTATGACACAAAGCTCCATGTTTTGACTATTATACAATCCACATGTGGATGGATGGATATGTTACATTCTGCTCGCTCACCTGGCTTTTCCTCGTCCCGATGCGGATGACCCTGCTGGCTTTGCCGTCTCCATCCTGCGAAATCTATGCAGATAAACACCAGAATGGAATATAAATGGAATAAAAAGGTCAAAGGGCTTTTCTGGCTGGCTCCTCTTACCAAGATGTATTTAAATGATCCTTCAGCCATGGTCTAATATAATGAGTACTGATATCATTTGGGTGATTGTTCAGACAAAGAAGTGTAGAATGTGATGTAGAAAGTTACAGGGTGACATTATCAGGGTGTGTGTGTGTGTGTGTGTCTGTGTTGCCGGTCTCCACCCTGGGTCCTGGGTCCTGGCTTTGGTGATTAGGCTGCCTGTTCAGTGTCCGTTACAACTGCACTGATAATCTTTCACATCTGTACACATGAGCTGCATCACTCAAAAAGGCCCAACAATGCATCAATAGCAACCACTATTACAGACTGATTAGTACTTTTTCATGAGCAACATTATTCAATTCTGCATCCGATTAGTCAGAAGGTGTTGATTCATTTCCTAGAGCAGCAGCTCTGATGGTATCTGAAGTTTATTTTAATTCGCTTGTTCGAATATGTTAGCATTTCTATACAGGGTGTCCCACAAATCTCCATACAATCTTAACACTTTTTTTAGCAAAATGCCTTCCAAGATTTTTCATACTTCGTTTATATATGTATTTATTTATTTATTTATTTTTCAGATAGCCTTTAAGAATGCCTTTGACCAAAGAAGAACGTATTGAAATCATTCTCATGGCTGGATTGGGAAGCTGTCGCAAGGTTGTGATGGACTTTAACAGGAAACTTAAGGACACTGTTGCCAAACTTATCAATAAATTCAAAAAGACTGGGAGCGTTGCGGACCAACCGAGAAGTGAACGTGCATGAACATCCACTGACGAAGGCACAACCGACGTGGTGCTGAAATACATAGTCCCCTATGCATGGAGACTTTTGGGACACCCTGTAGTAACAGCTCATTGTCAGGGACTCACATGGCAGATGCTTCACATAATTTACGACGAATATTAAACGGATTTCAAAAACAACAACAACAACATGTTACTTAGCAAAGAAAAATGTATAATTGTTGAGACGTTTCTGTAAAGAAACTTTTATATAACATTTATGGAAGGAGTCTCCAGTGTCAGTGCATTGAAACAGTCAGTACGTTTTCCAAAATGGGAGAGTATTCAGGAGAAGAGTTTGCGCATTGCAGTTTCTTGGTAACGTGACGAGCGTGACAATTTTTTATCACTGTGGTGCAAGAGGAATAAAACACATTGGGACGTGCTGTTATAGAAAAAAAACAATCCACTTCAGGGTGGTAATGTTCCTCAGCTTCTCACCACCCCATCGTGTTTTATCGCTATTGCGATGACGGTGAAGTTTTCTGTAAGGACACATTTATTTTAACGTTTATGGAAGGAGTCTCCAGTACCAGCACTTTGTAACAGTCGGTAACAAAACTTTTTCTGCCGCCGGTAACACGACGAGATGTGTTTTTCATCTTATCAACTTTGTGAGAGAAAGAAAAATGGAGGCTGGTAAGGGAATGACTGTTTATAGCTGCCACAACATAAGTGACAGCAGGAGCTAACGTGTGTCACAAACGTTCCACAACATGACAACTATAAACTGTTTAAAAGTATGATGTTCTTTAATAAATTTAAATGTGTAATTGCTGGCAAATTGCTGTGGTGTAAGAGGAATAAAACGTGTCAGGGTGCGATGTTATTGGAAATGAATCCACTTCAGGATGATGAGAGTGACTCTGATTTGTGTCGGGAACACATCACACCAATCAGTCGTGGATTATTTTCCTGTAACAGCACGTCCCACAGTGTTTAACATGGGGCTGGGCGATATATCGAAATAATATCGATATCATGATAAATGATTTCACGATACACTTTTCTGAGATATTGTTGGTATGGTGATGTATTTTTTTAAAAATGTTTTTAATAATTACAAATGAAATGGTACTGAATGGATGCTGTTGATTTGACTTACATCTTCTTTGTCTTTGTGGGCATTAAATAAAGGTATCGTCAAACTCATTTTAACGATATTTTGCTTATTTTACTACTGTTTTGCGGACAGTTTGTTAGCTAAATTATATATGCACACTGTGTATCGCAGAAATGTCCTCACGTATAGTGAGATCATATATTTTACATAGGAAAGCTAACTCATTTATCTCTATTAGTCTACACACTCTCTCTCTCTCCTTCTCTCTCCCTCCCTTCACACACACACACACACACACACACACACACACACACACACACACACACACACACACACCTTCAGAACATATTCATACTCCGACCATTCATTCATTCGCCATTAATAAACAAGTTTAATCTACTTTCATTCCTTAATACATCTGACCGAGATGTGGATTCAAAATAAATGCGAAAGATGGATGTTACCTGAGAATTTGTTTCTGTTTTTTCTGCAGACATCTTTCCAAAGTTTCGGATATTTCCTACACAATCGCTAAGACGGACATGTGAACAATCCCCGACGTTTAAATGCCACTTTTCCCGGCGTTAAACGTCACTAAGAGTCAGCAGCCTCGCGTTAAACCGAGGACTCTCAACACCGGTAACTGTCCTGACGGTGATTCTTCTTCTTCTATTAGTTTACAGAGCACACAGTCTTGTATACTGCCACCTAGAGGACACACTGAAATCAGGCGTAAAACACATAACGGCGCACGTCCTAGAAAACACGCGTGGAACGGACACGTTGGAAAGATTAATCCTTTCAAATCACAGGTCAAAAGATTTGTGACGACAAAATGTTCAAACTAAAGGTCTACACATCTTTACCAGTCGACAACTCAAAACGTATACCCTTTCCTAATTGTTTGCACTCCCTGCTGAAAACAACAACAAAAAAACAACAATAGAAACCCTCTTAGAATTTGTAATGGTTTTAATGGGTATAATGGGAATTGTTTTGATTTTAATGGTCCTTGGGGGTCTCTATTTGTAATTTGTTGCCTTCTATTGGTGGCATGTTATGTCTGGATACTATTAAGGACCTACAACCTTAATACATCCTACTACGTAATGGAAACCATTTGGTAATGGTTTTAATGGTTAACAGGTGATGGTTTGCAATGGTATTTGTAGTGGAAACCATTTGAATTTCTGTGATGGTTTCTATTGTTTTTTTCAGCAGGGACTGATACACATTACTAAATGTACAGAAGGTGTATATTTACAATATAGCATCATACAGTATGTATAATGGAATTATCACAACAAGCTTGGAATACAGATTTGGGTAGCAATTAAGGTTTGGTTTTATATATATATATATATATATATATATATATATATATATATATATATATATATATATATATATATATATATATATATATATATATATATATATATAATGTGTGTGTGTGTGTGTGTGTGTGTGTGTGTGTGTGTGTGTGTGTGTGTGTAAAATTTGTATCCTACAGAGCACCGTTAAATCCATTATTTTAAAATGGAAAGAATATGACACAACTTTGCCTAGAGCTGGGCATCCACCAAAATTCAGTGACTTTGTAATGAGGGCATTAGCTACAGAAGCAGCCAAAAGTAACTCTGAAAGAGCTTTAGGCTTTACAAAAGAGTGGCAGTCTATATGAAATCTTATTTGGAGTTTGCCAAAAGGCATGTTGGAGACTGTGGAAAAAAGGTTCTCTGGTCTGATGAGACTAAAACCGAACTTTGGTGCTGTGGCACAAATCACTACATTTGAGGTAAACATAACACTGCTCATCACTCTGAGAACATCCCAACAATGAAGCATGAGGGTGGTAGCATTATGTTGAGAGGTACCCTTGGCCTCTTGGTTGCCTCTTGATGTCCTCCTAATCCAGTCACAGATTTTTGATTTTTGTGACTCCAGGTAGAGTCACGGTTATGCAATATTTATTTATATATTTGCTATACTGATTTTCTCAACCTTTTCAATATTATGGGCTATTTTGTGTAGCTTCGTGACATATAATTCCAGTTAACTCCATTTCAGTTTCAGGTTGGAACACTACAAAATTATGGTGGTGGGGGGGTTATAATATTGCATACTGTTATAATATTGTATACTTTAATGTTAAGTTGAATTTTACTGTATATTTTAACTTTAATTTTAAGTTCTGAGAGGTGAACTAAAAACTGTGGATGCAACCAGTGTTGTTCATGAGCACGAACAGCTCATGGATAGTTTCATCCTTGGAAAGGGGCCAAGACATCAGAAGATTTTTTTTAGAGATTTCTAAATGACCCACTCCCAGTACCACATCTGATTGAACAATGTTTACGCCAGTATGGTGGACCTTTCTTTGTAATTATGATAATTAATCCATTTGTGTCGTTCTTAGTCTAATCAGATCATGTTTGGGGATGGATTCTTACTGTAAATACCATACTGACACTGAGTTAATGTTATGAATAAAACCGACTACAGAAGTGTAGCTTTACAGTTAGTCCAGCAGGAGGTGTCACGGATGCACAACCCCGGTCCTGGGGTCCACTGTCCTGCATATTTTAGTATCTTCCCTACTCTAAAGCACTATTCGGATGGGACTAATTTTCCAGGGGGACAGTGGGTCAGTGGGTTTATTATTAGCAGCCAGTTCTATAAAATCATGTGAAGTTTATTTTAGTAATTTTTTTTTACTAACTAATTTTAATAAATTAAAATTCAACCAATAAATTAACAAATTTTACTTTTTAATTTTAAAAGTACTTATGCACGCAATACACACTAGTCCCGTCCGAATAGTGCTTAAAACCCAGTTCAACTCAGGAAGGGCTGCTAATTATTTGAATCAGGTGTGTGTAAATATCAGGGGTTAGCCAGGTTGGACTCTGTGGTGTAATCAATGGTTATCACAGTAGTCAGGATGGCCGAGCGGTCTAAGGCGCTGCGTTCAGGTCGCAGTCTCCCCTGGAGGCGTGGGTTCGAATCCCACTTCTGACAGAGCTGAGGAATTTTTTCCACAGTGGCAGCTCAGACAGCTTAAGACATTAAGAAGCTGCCCCTGCTGGGCCCCTGAGTAAGGTCCTCAATTGCTCAGTTATAAAAAATTAGATGAAAGTCGCTCTGGATAAGGGCGTCTGTCAAATGCCATAAATGTAAACTTGTGCGAGCTTTAGCTGTATTTGAATAATACAAAATATTACTAAAAACATAAAATGTTAATCCTGAGGCTTTGGTTGAGTGTTTGTTTCTTCAATTAAGTCAAGCACTACCACTACAATTAGATCTGCATGAAGCAATATATAGCTTTTTTTTTAACGGCACATTATACACCCAAATGTGAACTGTTATCTAAACTGAATTCTTTTAAATAGTGGTTGTTCTTTCTAATGAATAATGTGGTCTATAGCCTATATTGCCTGCAATGTTGTATGCCTATTTGAAAGTCCCTCTTAAAAATGGTTTCAGCTCGAATTTTTGTTTTAGGTTGCTCAGATCTCATCTCATGCTTTGGCAGATCTCATCACTTCTGGCAAAAAACAAACAAACAAGCAAACAAACAAACCAAAAAACAAACAGTTAATTTAATTGGGGGAAAGCCCATTCATAATGGCTACCATAGTTACATTTACAAAGCAACATCTATTCCATTTTAAAAACATTGATATAATTCTAATGTAGGAATAGGCCAAACCGCAACAGACAACATATCAACAGAACAGAGAAAATACATTTATATAATCTTATAAATTAAACCACTAATGTGCAGTTTGTTTAGGCAGGTGAGAACACAGCAATCGCACTCAGGTACTGAGTAAAATAATCGAGAGCGTTTGGTCTCGGTCCTGTTCCAAGCAGACCCTAGATCAGTGAGAAAGCAATTAGTCCCTGAAGCGACCAAACCACAGGAAGTGAACCAAACATGCTGTGTATTTTGGATAAGTGGAATTTTTTTCGAGCTGCTAAAATGAGACAACAGACAGAGCTGTAACACTGCAGAAATGCCATGGGTTCTGGATATTTGGACCAACAAACAAAAAAGAGAAAATAAATATAATTATCTAGTAAAATATACTGAGCACAGGCTGCATGTTTTGTTGTGTTTGTGTGATTTTTGCCATTTCTGTGTGCACTTGACAAAGGCTTGTTTCATTCGCTATGACTTTTCAGCCCTATACGCCTCTTTTTGGTTCGGTGAATTATGTACACTGTGAAAAACAAAACAAGCCAAATGGGGGCGGGATCCCAAAAGTATACATTTTGCACAAGTGTAATAGTCTGCATCCTGCAGGATTACAAACCACAACCCTTACAAGGTACTCCTACTAATACAAGTTATGCCCACAACAAATACATAAAACATCCATCAGGATTACAAACCACGCCCCTTACAAAACACGCCCACTATTACAAGTTACACCCACAACAAATATGGTTAGGGTTAGGGTTAAGATGAGCAAAATTGACGAAATTCACCTGCCTATCTTCAAGTGGGTGTGGGAATGCGTGATTTGCTAGTAAGCCTTCCTTGTAATGGGCGTGGTTTGTCGTCTTGCAGGAGGCAGACATTTTGCGGTAAGCGTCTCAACTAGCCTACACTACAAACTAACTTACCACTACTAAAAAATGAATAGACAAACTTGGCGTGCTCTAGGACCCTGCGCTCTCTCTCGCTCTCTCTCGCTCTCTCTCTCCCACTCTCTCTCTCAGCGCGCGCGTCCTCACATCAGCACAGTGTTGTGTTGGACGCTGCCGCTGACAGTCACGTGGGGAGGGAATTATATTAATAGTGGTTCTATGAGTAGTAAAATAAAAATAAATTAATAAACAACCTGTTATTTTATTCTTCACGATGGAGATTTCGGAATCCAACTGTAAGTACCTTCTCTCTATTTTTTTTCCTTGAAAGATGCTATTTTCTTTGTTTCTCTTAACATAGGTTAAATGATGTATAGGTTAATATAACATTCATCGTCTATTCTCTAATAATGAATATCTGTGGGATTAGGCCCCCACAGTTTATCTGTGGTCACATCTGATGATGTTGTAATCAGAGCGACACCTGGACAGAGCGACCTGTCAGAGGTGATGATGTCATCACATCCCCCCCCCTACTACACCCCCCCCCCCTCCACACACATAACCGCACCGTAACTTTAGTGTGGATCTTTTCTTCATAGAAATGTTTACCTAAATTACCTAATTTATGTTTATGTACCTTAAATCATTTTTTAAAGTTATCCACTTTTCCAGGTGTAAGATACATTAAAGGTAAAAATGATGAGTACCACCCCAGTGACAAGGAATGGTACAGTTTACTACTATTTTTTTTTTTTTTCTTATAGTGTATGAATAGCTTACATGTAATCACTGGGATTCATATATTATTTATATCTGAATAACAAAAAATAAGTTATGATCACTGATTCCTTCACTAGACTAAAATTTTAATTAATTTACCGTGCAGTGATTAATAACATGGATAGGTGCTCAGCTGGGGAGTGTCATGTAGAGGAATCAAGCTGAAATGATATTTAAAAGAAACACAAATCCAGTAGTAAACAGGTGAGATGACGTTACAGTAATCTATTTCATGGCTGGCTGACTGGTATACAGTGGGGGGGAAAAAAGTATTTGATCCCCTGCTGATTTTGTACGTTGGCCCACTGACATAGAAATGATCAGTCTATAATTTTAATGGTAGGTGTATTTTAACAGTGAGAGACAGAATAACAACAAAAAAATCCAGAAAAACGCATTTCAAAAAAGTTATAAATTGATTTGCATTTTAATGAGGGAAATAAGTATTTGACCCCTTTGACTTAGTACTTGGTGGCAAAACCCTTGTTGGCAATCACAGAGATTCTTGTAGTTGGCCACCAGTTTCGCACACATCTCAGGAGGGATTTTGTCCCACTCCTCTTTACAGATCCTCTCTAAGTCATTAAGGTCATTTTCAATGCCCTGGCTGAGGGAAGGAGGTTCTCACCCAAGATTTGACGGTACATGGCCCCATCCATCATCCCTTTGATGCGGTGCAGTTGTCCTGTCCCCTTAGCAGAAAAACATCCCCAAAGCATAATGTTCCCACCTCCATGTTTGACGGTGGAGATGGTGTTATGACTCTGGGTCATAGGCAGCATTCCTCCTCCTCCAAACACGGTGAGTTGAGTTGATACCAAAGAGATCTGACCACACCTGACCACAACACTTTCACCCAGTTCTCCTCTGAATCATTCAGGCAAAACTTCAGACATGCCTGTACATGTGCTTTCTTGAGCAGGGGGTCCTTGCGGGCGCTGCAGGATTTCAGTCCTTCACGGCGTAGTGTGTTACGAATTGTTTTCTTGGTGACTATGGTCCCAGCTGCCTTGAGATCATTAACAAGATCCTCCCGTGTAGTTCTGGGCTGATTCCTCACCGTTCTCATGATCATTGAAACTCCACGAGGTGAGATCTTGCATGGATCCCCAGACCGAGGGAGACTGACAGTTTCTTCCATTTGCGAATAATCGCACCAACTGTTGTCACCTTCTCACCAAGCTACTTAGCAATGGTCTTGTAGCCCATTCCAGCCTTGTGTAGGTCTACAATCTTGTCCCTGACATCCTTGGACAGATCTTTGGTCTTGGCCATGGTGGAGAGTTTGGAATCTGATTGATTGCTTCTGTGGACAGGTGTCTTTTTACAGGTAACAAACTGAGATTAGGAGCACTCCCTTTAAGAGAGTGCTCCTAATCTCAACTCATTACCTGTGTAAAAGACACCTGGGAACCAGAAATCTTGCTGATTGATAGGGGATCAAATACTTATTTCCCTCATTAAAATGCAAATCAATTTATAACTTTTTTGAAATGCGTTTTTCTGGATTTTTTTTGTTGTTATTCTGTCTCTCACTGTTAAAATACACCTACCATTAAAATTATAGACTGATCATTTCTTTGTCAGTGGGCAAACGTACAAAATCAGCAGGGGATCAAATACTTTTTTCCCCCACTGTAAATGCCCTCCCTCTCTTTCAAACAAAAGAAAAAAATACATAAAAATAAGGCTCGATTTTTGGCTTCCACATTGACTACGTTTACATGAACATCAATATTCCGATATTAATCGGAATTTGGCAGTACTTGAATTAGTATTGAGTCATGTAAACGCCACAGTCCGATTGCCCGATTCAAATTCTGATTCCCACCCCTGGAATATGCCTGTTTTAATTGGTAATTTGTTGCATGTAAACACCTTATTCAGAAAAACCACTGAGAGGAGATATATGCGCATGCTCAGTCCGTAAGGAATTGTGGTTGCTAACAGATGCTTATCTGTAGGCTAGGTATTTAGGAATGGTAACTCGGGCATACTTACAACAACCATGTATACAGGAATATTCCGATGCTTGTACGCATATAAACATCGTATTCGGAATATGGCTGCCACTCGAATATAGACCTGCAACCCGAATGTATTGAACGGAATTTGATGTGCATGTAAACGTAGTCATTGTCTTATTTGCCATCCATTTTCCATACCGCTTATCCTATACAGGGTTGCGGGGGAGCCTGGAGCCTATCCCAGGGAACTCGGGGCACAAGGTGGGGGACTGGGGGAGGAAACCCCCAAAGCATGGGGAGAACATGCTAATTCCGCACACGCAAGGCAGAGGCAGGATTCGAACCCCGGAGGAGCGAGGCCAATGTGCTAACCACTAAGCCACCATGCCTCCCAGACTGTAGATTCATGCAACCTACTGTTAGCTGTTTTGTCAAGTGATTACACCGAATGAAACGCCCCCTAGATTTTGTGACCATCAGGGCTAATTCATTTAAGCCCGCTTCACTGCTGCTAATGCTAATGGACTTTCTGTTTACCTTACCTACTATTTGGAAGATACATGACATGATAATGGACTTGACTTAAAAGAATACCCACCATGAATGCTGTTGCCTCTCTGTTTATTCAACGAGTGTATTAGTGTGTGTATATGTGTAATAGTTTTATGCCAGATAAGAACCTGTGCTATAAGGCTCTACCATGAAACCCATCAGCAACAGCAACAGCAATGCTGAGTTATAGATAGGAAGCAAAATTTATAGCCCTCCCTTTGTCAGCTAATTTGGATGCAGTAAACATGGAGTGTTGATCAAAGACATGAAATAGTCCCATCACTGCTCATACACCTATATGGACATGCACAGTTTGAGTAACACGTTTTCTCTAATCCTTTATTGTAATCCTTTTGGTCTAATCCCCCTCACCCTGGTCATAGCTTTGACCTAGCTATCAGTTTCCAGTCTGGTTAAGGGTCAGGGCAGTGTGATGGCTATTTACGACCTGAGAGAAAACATCCTGCCTTCTCATGTGGGAAATCCGCTGTGGAGAGCACGTGCAAGTGGCTGGTTGTGTGGAAGCCAGGAAAAAACAGACCGTCAACTAATTGCCCGTTACTTGTTTTAGTTACTGGTTCATTTGAACACTTCCTCTTGAGTCTTCAGGCTTTCCATAGTTGATGAATAGGTAAATCTCTGTTGCTGTGACCATCAGTCCTCGCATTCATACATTTCAGCACTTGGTTTTGTTTGGGTTTTCAGCACAGTTATGAATGACTTAGCTCAGTTACAGTAAAATAAGATTAAAGTTTGTATTTATTTTTTCTGCAATGGACTAATCTGATAATGTATAAATGTGGACATCATGTGATGCACCATGCTGAATTTAGCGTCACCTTTTAGGCTCATCACATGACGTTGAATCAAGTGCCTTTCAAAGCAAGTACATTTATTTCCATGTATTTTCTAGACACTTTTGCCGAGCCGAGCAATTAAGGGTTTAGGGCTTTTGTTCAAGGGTTCAATAGTGGCTAGGACTCTTTCTCAAGGGCCCAATTGTGACTCACAACCTTCCAGTTACTAGCACAGAACCTAAATCACTGATCTACCACTGCCAGTTAAATGATAGGGTGAGGCTTCACAAATTAACATGCTTTTTTAAACAATCTGATTATTTGCTATGAAGCAAGATGTTTGCATTGGCGGAGTATTTTTAAACTAGCCCGGTTTGCAGTAAAAACCCTGTCGTTAACTCTCCTGTCCGATGCTCCTCTACTGAAAATGTTCAAACAGTGAGCATGGGGCAGTGTAATTCCTGCCCTGATGGGCCTCTATTAGCATTTGTTGCAGTTCATTTTTGACCACTCTTAATACTCTCTATGGAGCTAAATGAAGCAGTGAGCAACACTGATTGTGCAACATCTAGAAAGCACAGCAAATGAGTGGAACATCTGCTTATATCTGTCAAATAGCAAATAAACAAAACTGTTGGTCACTCAAAAGAGATAATTGGTATTTCAGCCGAATTTAAAATATATGGAGTTGTGAAGGACTTTATGACGATTAACATTTGTTGAACAGTTGGTATATGGATGAGCCGCCACAGTTTTTAATATTTAGCATGTGCCAAAGTAATCACAGTACATTTTAAACTATTTATTTTTTACCTACTATTTATTTTTACCACTCAAATGTGTCATGTTTCAGCCACAGTTGTGTATCTTGATATCACCATTTATACCACTATAAAAAATAGTATTGTAATACTGTATATTCCAACATTCTGTATTTTTTATGTTATAATGCAATTTCTATTGGGTATGTGTATTTTTAAATTTACATGTACTTCGGGTTAAATACATACTGGATATACATGTATAAATAGACCTATACATATATAAAGGATGTATACTATTTCTAGGGAATACCTTATCAAAATAGTATATTTTTGCATAATTCTCCACCATGTCTTAACTAGTGTGCGTTTTGAAATGTAAGATACACAAATAAAAATACGCCAAAACCCAAAACAAACGGTAAATAAAAATGACACAAAAATCATTGACATTCAGTGACATCCTTCAGAATTTATAGGCATTGCAAAGGCATGTCTGTAAGACCTTTTTGCTGATAGTGGAGGCCTGGTTGGATATTTGCACTCATGTCTTCTCCACATTGCACGCATCTATAAATACCCACAGTTCGAGAGAGACAAAGGCTCCACTCATTTGCTGCCTGCAAGCCCTGATGGGTCCACACAGGCCACACAGTGTCTCTTCCACTGGCATTTCTCGGCTCATGAAGGAGAGGACGTCGGCTGTCAAGAGTAGCTCTTCTATATAACGCTTTAAGGGTTAGTGGAGGACATGACTCGTCAAACTCTGGCTGAAATAGTCTTTGTGTTCTCACTGGTAGCCCCTGTTTGACTCATGTCTTCAAAGAGTGGAAATCAAAGCAGAACATCACAGGGGTTGACTGCAGATTACTGGCCAATGTGTCAGTGCTTTAATAAAAACAGTGTCAGATGTTGTAAGGCGCTTGATCTGTCGTGATGTTGGGAGTACTGAGCTCCATCAACTTCCTCATGAGTGCCAGGGAGAGGTCAAATGTAATTAAACTGGAACTATTGTCTGCGCGGAAACCTTTTACTTGCACTTGGCATGCTTAGGTATGGGGAGTCATTTAAGAGGGTACAGCGGTATGTCAAGATTATGTCTAAGTGGCAACGTGAGGTGGCACCACCATGTTGTGTATTGTCCCAGGCTGCAATGGCACAATATTTTGGTTAATTTGGTTCTTGGTGAGGGGGACACAGTGGCCTAGTGGTTAGCATTAAGGGGTTCGAATCCCGCCTCCGCCCTGTGTGCGTGGAGCTTGCATGTTCTCCCCGTGCTTCGGGGGCCTCCTCCGGATACTCCGGTGTCCTCCCCCAGTCCAAAGACATGCGTTGTAGGCTGATTGGCATATCCAAATTGTCCGTGGAGTGTGAATGTGTGTGTGTGATTGTGCCCTGTGATGGGATGCCACCTTGACCAGGGTGTCCCCTGCCACCTGGTTAGTCTCCAGGCTCCCATTATAGTTCCTTATAGTTCCCAACTACACTAAAAAAATGTTCAATCTTAGCTTGTCTTTCTGGAGAAACCCTTAAACGTTATACATAGAACCCTACAACTGAGTGTTTTCCTGTCACAGAGGGTTTCAAGTAGGAAAAAACTGATATTGGAGTTGGGGTGCAATTGAGATGGCACATTTGAAATGCAGCAGCTGCCACTCTGTGCCACTCATGTGGTCACATCCCCGGGGCAGTCAGGGAAAAAGGCCTGTTTTGGTTGAGGTTGTTGTGAATAGACTTTAGTTGTATAAATGTGACTCTCATGATTGCAGAGCCGAGACAAGCACAGACAAGCACATGCAATTGCTAAATCTTCTACACAAAGCATAGAGTGTCTTACATGATACGTTACTCCCACATTTATCTCTTGAAAATACAATTATTGTGAAGTGGCCCAAAATAGCTTTGAGCATTATTATTAGCATTATTTCTCCCCACAGAGATTTTTATTAGGCTGCCACCATCATATTCTGCTTTCAGGTTTTACACTTATTTCACAGTTCAGATCATTCTTTTCCCCAGGATTGCTGAGCCAATAATGCCTACACTATAATCCCCAAAGCTTCCATCCCCTCCCTTTTCAGTTATGTGGCCTGTTGCTTGCCTGTAATTGACTCCACCCAGTAAGTTGTCATTCACTAACTCAGCATTAAATTATGCCAACCGTCTGCTCAGGCTCCCATATGACCTTGAGTGGTGTGTACAAAAGCCCCTACTATGCACCACGCTCGCATGTGTGCGTTCAGGAGCTTAGTGCACGTGACGTCCAGCCGCAGAATATAACTAGAACAGCTGCTCAGCCTCCTTAGGGAGTGAGTGACATTCTGTCTCTAGTGCTTGTTAATTTTGACCTCTCCCAAACCTACTACCTACCCCTGTGTCACAAACCTCCCTGGTTTCTGGAGAACACCGGTAAAGAAGCATGTCGATGTTTTAAAGTGTGTCATCATGTTTAACAGGGCTCAGACGGATGAGAGGCATTGGTGGTTAAGGGAGAACCTCCATCGTGCCTGTCATTTTTTAGTCATTTAAAGAGCAGAGGAATAGGAAGCAGAAGGTTGGCATTGATAGAAAGTGCTTTCGTCAGCTCAGACAGGAAACCGCAGCTGCAGGACATATCCTCTGACCCACAATGCCAGTAGTTCTGGATATCACAGCTGCTCTTGACTGCCTTGCTTCTTGAATGTGTGTGTGTGTGTGTGTGTGTGTGTGTGTGTGTGTGTGTGTGTGTGTTTGTGTGTGTGTGTGTGTGTGTGTGTGTGTGTGTGATTGAGCAAGTGATTGTTGGTGTTGCATGTTTGAGTTCTCCGCATTGCATTGTCTTTTTTCCTCAAGAGTGATCTCAACTGCCTATTTTTGGTCTTCATAATAGCACATTGTTGAAGGAGACCTCAGGCTAGGATTTTGGTCGAACCATTTGTCAAGCTTAAACTGTCACCTTATAATTTTGCTTTGGGATATATGTAGACAGACTTTCTGTGTTTGTTCAAGGCTGGCCAAAAGATTTATAAAGTCTGCGTTGTTTAAAGGTGAGTTAAGAGTATGAGCTTATTGCAGGTTACAATGTTTTTGGCTGAAATGAAGATGTCTAGAGTAGAGCCACAGGCATAATGTATAATTTCATACAAATGAATGAACTTTAGCTTAGCTGACTTCTGCAAAGCCGACCTAGTTTCTGGACTGGCTGAGTGGAGCCCAGATGATAGCCAGGGGCTGGAGGGTGTTCTGTGGGAATGATCGTCCCTCACAAACAGGACGGTCACTCCCTCGTCCAAGCAAAAGAGTGCACTCCTAGACAATGGCCCTCTGGAGAGTTGTAGCTGTGGAGTTGTATTTGTGCCATATTCAACAAGGGAGATATCCCACTCTCTGCTCTCTGCGCTTCCGCCTACTATTCACCTTCATCCTTTCTCCTTTGGGCTTCCACCCACATGAGCACACTTCCATTTCCTTCTTTCAAGGAGAGAGGAAAACCGAGTTCTGAGGAAACAACCTGTTGTCCATTAAGTGGTCTCAGTGCCAGACAATGGTAAAGAGTCTTTACTCTGATTTCAAATAAGGACATTCTGCGAGAACACTCAGCATCTGTTTGCTATAGACATGTAATTTTAAAGGGAGAGTCTTCAGATGTCCATGAGTATTCTATAGTATATTGAAGTAGAACATACAGTACTGTGCAAAAAGTTTTAGGCACCCTATTTTTTTAGTACAAACTTTGTTAGAGATTTTTTATTTTATGATTTCTACATTATCAAGTCAGCACAAAAACATTTTACATTTCAAAACATTAGTTTTCTAGCACAAAATTAAATGTTACAGGAAAATGTTTGTATGTCATTAAAGAAAGCAGCGTATTACGTAAGAGACACTTTTCAGACAAAAAACACAATGAAGTCTGCTGGGTTTTGCTGCAAATATAAGAAGTGAGTGTGAAAGTCAAAGTCTCCAGAACTCCAACTGTGGCTGGTTCTGCAAGATGCTCAATAAAACTTACCAGCTCATTTCCTTATAAAACTGCACATGACTATTTTAATTTTAATTTTTCTTTTTTTTTTTTGTCACACCAAATATTGACTTTGTTTCATTTACTACTGTTTTCTGCTCTTTACTGTATTTTTTTTTTTTTTTTTTTAATTTAGAAACATTTAATTTCATTATTTTGGAAAGCATCTTTGCTCTACGGCATTTCTTCGCATGTGCCTAAAACTTTTGCACAGTACTGTATATAAGAAATTTTGACATTATATATAAACCATCAGTGTAGTCAGGTTACAGGTCCAATTTGAGTCTTTAGTTATTTCACCCTCTCATCCAAATCATGTCTAAAATTCATGAGCTGCTACTAAACTCGAGTCCTGAATGGGGACCAGGGTGGATGGAGAGTGAGGTGTAGTTGCCTTAATGAATTACATTATATACGGAATAAAACACTTTCAGGGGTGTCATTTTATTGGGAATTAATCAACGGCAGGGTGGTGTGATATGGCCCGAGGAGAAGCAGATTTACTGGCACCACCCCAAAGTTGGTTGTTTTCCTGTAACAGTAAGTCCGAGGTTTATAAGCTTGAGTCCAAGTCAAGTTACAAGTCATGAAAATTGTGACTGATGACTTTACCACTTTGAGTAAAGAAAATTCTATTTTGTTCATTTAAAAACCAAAATCATGCCTACTCTTCACTTTCTCTCTCAAATTTTGCCACAGGAAGAGGACAAACATAGTAGGAAGGGAGGGGTGGTTAAAATAGTGAGCAGGGCCCTTCTGATAATGCCATAGTGAAGAGATATTGAAAGGTTATAACCAGCTTGACGTAATACAGAGAGACAATCCAGTCCTACACCAGCACATTTCACTGGAAAGTTTCAGGTTTATAATAGTATGTCTGACTTCACATCGTTTTTGGACAATGGTGATCTCCTCATCCCTGTCAGCTGTTGAGTCTGGTAAGCACTAAACAGATAGCATGCTTTCTTTTCTTGGCAGCTTTGCGCTTTCTCAGTGAAGAGACTAATGCTTGATTAGAAACGCCTCTCCGAAGTGCAGAAACTGTGGACTGGTTTGTCCTGGGTCTGGATTGGTGTGTCCTTCAGTGACCTTTTCATTGATCATGCTCTATTATCGATTGGTTCCATTGTTTTCCCAAAATCACAGCAGTTTTGTGGGATTCTGTGATTTGCCTTAAAGGGGTTGTGTATCTGGCATGTATTTCTAATCTTAACATGATTTTTTAAACAAGAGAGAGACAGAACGTAATGGTAGTGAAAATCCAAAGAAAGCATCCATGATCCTTATCTAAGAATTAGGTAGCTTGGAAATCTTGTACATTTCATATAATTCTGATGTAAACAGCACCGCTTTCTCTGTTGTGGGGCAAACACTGTGTGGCTGTGATTTAAATCTGTTCCCCAGCCAACGATGAAAAGCTCAGTGGATTTATACTGTGTGAGAGAGCTAACTCCTAAAACATCTAAAAAAAAAAAAAAAAAAAAGCTTAATGCGTGCCTGCCTTCAAAAATCCTTCACATGATGAAATTTTGACATTTACTCAAAAGTCATGTTCTGAAAACTGCAGACTTTCCTAAACTGAACTTTTGAATATATCTCAATCACAAGTAAGGTTCTAGCATTCTGAAATCTGGTCACCCCCCAAAGGGAGAAAATTGCATGTAAAGATTTCGCTCCACACACAGATTGTCTAAAATCAACAGCTTTTAATGAGCATATAATATTTTATAAATAAGATTACTGCTTATAAATATGACCATGAAAACGATGTCTATCATTAGATCATACCAGCCTTTTTTCATAGCCTACAGACTGACTGATCGCTAAGAATGTAGCAGGATTTACCAAAAATAAATGACTGGCTGGTGTGTTGTTTCCTGTGTTTGTTAGGAATTTAATAACAGTGCTTCTATTGTGAACTGTGCAGAGTTTTGGATGAACATTGACATATGAACCCAATTCAGGTCATGCCCATATCACTGGCTGTTTATTGCATTAAGCCACATTTGTTGCTTTGGTTTAGTTTTCTCCATCAGCCAGCCAAAATATCCAGATGTCCAGTTTCGACAGCTGAAGACCTTTCCCTCACTGCCATGCTGCTGGCTAGTGCTTTCAAGGGTTGAAAGCAAATACATTTATTATTAGACATGCATAGATCAACTGTGTTTCATGTCTAGTTTTCTTTACAGCACTCCTACATAATGTTAAATCTTGAAATGCCTTTTTGGAATCGTATGTTATATTATAATGGTAGAATCCACTTAACCATTTAATAATAAACATTGTCACAAAGCAGTTTTACAGAAGTATCGATGTAGATTTAGGTCTATAATGTGCAAGCTAGATGCGATACTGGTGAGAAAAAAACACCTGACACGACATGAGGAAGAAACCTTGAGAGAAACCAGACTCTTCTGACTGACACTGGATAGTGGGATTAGAAACAGTTACACTTCTACAACCGTATACTATAAAGTCAAAAAGTACTCAGTGTGTTGAAAGGATGTTCTGTATTAGCATGTTTGTATATAAGAGTCTTGGGATGAGCACAGGGCAGTCTTTCTGATTACAGCAGCAGTACTTTGGTACAAATCTACACTCATCCTTCTTTCCACAGCCATGGAGCACCTGGTAAAGGAGCTAAATGTGCTTCTGAAGCTACTGGAGCACGAACATGTAAGTTCAGCCACCGCAGAGAAGATGAGCGTTGTCAGGAACCTGTTGGGACAGTTAAAGCCATCAGGTAAATAAGCAGATATCACTGATCTCCGTTGTTCAGTACGTTGTGACATAAGACATATTTACATGTCCATTGTAATATACAGTAGTCACACTCTTTTTTGCAAAGCATACGTGACTGGAAGCGACTTCATTTACATGAACACGTCCCTCTACGGAAATGGTACCAGCTTTGTCGAATCCCTCTTCGAAGAATTCGGTACGTTTATTTAACTTACAGTTATGTAATGTTTTTTTCTATGGGTTAGTTGGGTGACCAACATTGTAACACTAATCTCTGCGTTCAGACTGTGACCTGAAGGAGCTGAGAGATTCCCCTGAGGAGCTGAAAAAACAGGATGAGGAAGAGACATTGAAACATTTACCCACAAAATCAGTAAGACACTTTAAACTTATAACCAGCACAGCAGTTATATACCCATTAAATCTTGTATAATAATGTACTTGCACTCTTGATTTAAAGCAAATAATCAGAATTATTTGAATAGATTGCCACAAACAAAGGCAAAGTGTAAGTGCAGACAGTGTGTCTGTAATGTACAGAACCATCTATTGTAAGATATATTGCAAAGACTGGGGATGGAAGAATGTCTGTAATAGATATACATAATAAGGGAGTGGATAATGTGTGTACATTAGAAATGCATGTGCACCACACTGACCTTGTATCCCACGCAAAGACTGAGAAAAATTTTCCCTTTTCCAATGGCCAAATATTTGGGCTAGTTTCAGGTCTTTTGTATGTTTTATATATATATATATATTTTTATATATATATATATATATATATATATATATATATATATATATATATATATATATATATATATATATATATTTTTTTTTTTTTTTTTTTTTTTAGATGTATCTGTGTCATCCTTCCCCATCAAATCTATGGTCACAAGCCACTGCTTGTATACAGTATATATTTTTTAAAATAATGCAGTCTTCTAATGTACTGAATTTGAATAACTTATTCCTTAGAGCCCCACTGACACACCCCCTCCACTGCCCACCACACCGCCTCCTGAGGATTACTATGAGGAAGCTGTTCCACTTGAGCCAGACACCACGCCTCAGTACATCACCACCCACAGTCAGTGCTTTCATATTATCCACTGACATAAATCACACTGCAAGAGTGAAGATAATACGCTTGATATCAATATTAAGTCTACATTAGCTAACTCTATGATGTTGACTTCTACTACAGGAAACCCAAGCCCAGTTGAGGACGAGGATGCGTATTATGAAGATGCTGATAAGAACTATCCATTAACTCGCATAAATGGGCCTTCCTGTAAGAAACAAGAAGTCTTTGTGTCTTGTCTTTTTTGTGTCTGTTCATGAAAAACTTACTATGGAAAGATATTTGCAGTATTAGGATTTGGATTTGAGGATTTTGGCCAACTGAATTTTTATGTTTTGTTTTGAAAAGTGGAATTGAATTTGTATCCAAGACTGTAAAACTAGATTCAACTTGTAGTTAAATTAAAAAAATGTTCAGATATGCTATACAAAAGTCAACTGTAGCACTTTACACATTTGAAATTCAGTTTATTCAGATTCAGTTTTCGCCATTTCAGCCAATCAGCAGTCAAGAAATGTATGAATGTAAATCTGATTAACTGAATTTGAAATGTGTTTGAATTTATAATTTGACATCTGACTTTTAAAATAGAATTGGATTAAATTGACATTCAATTTGATTTCATTCAACTTCTGAACTTGAGTATACTTTACTGTTACAATAAAAATACATTTCAAATGTAACTTTATGCTTTATTTACACAAATTTACAAAATATAAAAATCCAAATCTTAGTGGCACAAATTTTCCAAAAAATCTTTGTTTCTGCAGCAAAGTAAAATGTTACATACTTCATTTAATTATTTGTCTTTCCAGACAATGACTCGGATGCCCTGAGTAGCTCTTATGAGTCGTATGATGAAGAGGACGATGAGACGAAAATCAGAGAGAGGACAAGTCCTGCGGGCCCGGTAAAAGACTGCTGCAAATTTGCCTTCCTACTGCGTAAGAAACGCTTTGGCCAATGGGCCAAGCAGTTAACCGTCATCCGTGAGAACAGACTACAGGTGAGCTGACCTCAATACACACTAACAAATCACAGCAAGTTTAATAATACAGACTTAACTGGACCAGTGTTGGAGAATATTCAATCAATCCTTTCCTTTATAGTGTTTCAAGAACCCGAAGGACCGAACACCACACATTGACCTGCCTCTGAATCTGTGCAGTGTTGTCTATGTGTGTAAAGATGGGAGACGCAAGAGACATGAGCTTAAATTCTCCGTTCCTGGAGGAGAATCTTTGGTGTTAGCTGTACAGAGCAGGGAGCAAGCTGAAAGCTGGCTTAAGGTAATTCAAATAACCTGAGCATTTTGTTTTCAGTTCTAAATAAATTACACCATTTGTTAACAACTTTTTTTTTTTTTAAATAAATAAATGAACTGTGCTGAGAAACACGTCTTTCAGGCAACATACATTAATCTCTACCTTGACTATGTGCATACATTGTGTAAACATGTTCTGGGATCAACATCCTTCTATTGTTCTTGAAACAATGTTCATTTTAACCAGTTCCTGGCACCTGATGTCATCAGTGTGCGCCACTTATTCTTCTCCATTCCTGAAATGGTTCCAGACAGCAAAGCAATGGTATAGCTGTGTATTTCTTTTCATAAAATGAAACAGAATTGAAGCGAACATTGAAACATCAACCACTCTGATCTGCAGCTGATCATTTAAGCTCAAATGAGCACTAACTAACTAATAGTTAGTATAGGTAATATGATCTAAGCTAGGCCCTGCTCTATAGCTTTGCAGGATATAGTAGTTGTGAATCCATATTACTACAAATCCTCATTTAATTTAATAATGAAAAAAGTGCAGCTTGAAGAGTGTAAATTAATCAACAGGTTTTTTTTTCAATTTTTAGGAATTGAAATGCTGAAGCACAACAATATATGTTTCTGGAAAACAGCGCATTTCTGGGGGATCATCTAATGTTAGCTACACACCACTAATAGTGTTTTTTACCGGACGGTCTGGCATGAGTTGGTTTGGGAAATTAATTGTGATCCAACATATAGTCGTTATCCTGCAGGTTGCTGGTAGAGAAGTGCTTTGGCTGGAGATACTTCTCTACCGCACCGGAAAAGCGTTTGCCTTATCGTCAGGAGATTGAGTGTTTGAATCCTGATGATGCCACAGCCATCAGTGGCCGGGAGCAAAATTGGCCATGCTCTCAGGGTGGGCACACTCTCTACCCTGTCAATCACAGCAACACTAGTCATTGGGCGTCTGTCTGAGTGTGACGCAACAGGAGTTTGAAAAGATGGACTTGGCTGGGTTTACGTCCTTCCTTCCAGGAAGTGTGTTAGCCATCACCCTCCCCAGTTGGTAGCTGTTGTATGATAAGGGAGAGCTGGCTGGTGGGTGGGGATTGGCAAGTGACCAAATTGGGAGGGAAAAAAGGTGTGACTGTCTGCAAGAGTTGCTTTCTCTCTCTATTTTATTTCATTTATCATAAAATAAGGGTTGCACATTGCAGACTCAGCTTTCCTGTGTCAAATGCTGGAAGTGTGTTTTTATACATGGCCTGATTAAATCCACCATGTATCAAATTGTCAAAGAATTTCACAGAGGCTTCTACTGGTTAAAATATTTACACTATTGTAGACATAATTGTTTGTTAGTTGTAGGATCCATGAAAAAAATGGGTTGTACAGTTTACTTTTTTATGACTAAACCTGTTTAGGCCATTCAGGAAGTTAATACTGTGGCAAACAGCACCACTGGACCGGAGGGTTCCTCATCCCCCATGACTCAACACAAGACAGAACTGGACAAGGTAAATCACCTACAGACCACCTACTGATGCAATACAGACTAAACGTTTTCTCAACAAATCTCTGAGTGTAGTTTTCTGTCTCTGAATGCAGATGATGCTTACTGATAAACATACCTCAGATTCTGACAGTGTTGCCAATGGAGACTGTTCACGGGAGAGTGGTGAAAATGGTAAGCACTCATCGTGTATTTACTACCGTTCATTTCCTTGGTGGGTGTAGATACAGTTGTAGATACAGTTGTAGATACAGTTTTTTTTAGTGTTCACAGTGTTAAGTTCACAATGTTTTTGCTTCCTTGCAAGTCCCCATGAAATCAAAACGTAAGTTTTGTAGCTTTTAGTATGAATATGTTAGCCTTATTGTTATCTATAAGCTAGTGTGCTCCAAAACAATGACCAAATTCGCATTTAGAAGATATATGCAAATTCAATATTTACAGTCTCTCTCTACCACCAATACGGATCAACAATTTTAATGACATCATTCTGCACTTCAGCTTCTCATCAGATTTTCTGTCCAATCAAATGCTCTCTAGAATCTGAAGTGTCCCGCCCCCAACATTATAAAAATCTATGGTACTAACTGTCAAATACGGCTGTGAGGTAAGCTAAACGCTACTGGCTAAGGGGAGGAGCCACTTGATATGTCCCATCCTGACTTCCTGTAGCAGTGGAAATTACGTCACATCAAATATATATAACACACAGTGCATCGAATAACGCTGTGCGTTTCAAGGAACTTCATGGGGACTTTAAAGTAATGACAAGTATATTTAGCAAAATAACATCGGGCGTAAAACAGACACTATTTTTCCACTCTAGATAAAATACAACTGTTACTAATTAGCCATTTTTTTCTCTTTAGGCTTGTACTTTCCAGTATTTTTTGCTGAGAACAAAAAGGATCCTAGAAATTATATTTGAAATGAAATACAGAAAAGCTTTTTTTTCCTTTTTTTTTTTTTAATAATAAGCAAAATACAAACCAGATGATACCACTCTACAGCTATCTACAGTATTTACACTTCAGAGGAAAAAGTCTTGGCTAGGACACCCCCCAATCCCTCCGCCACCCCCCAATCCCTCCCCCATCCCACACCTTCCGCGGTCAAAGTGTAAAGTGTGTGTTCCAGATACAACCTGCTTCCCCTGAATTGTGTTTGTGACCTCAGTCTGAGACAAAGGCAGGAGGGACAGAGGAAGGATGTAACTCTTTGGCTACATCCTTTTTTGTCTTTGTGTTATGTGCAGTTAAAGGATCATAATGTTTGTTGTATGTGTTTTGTAGGCTTTTTTTCAGGCTATTTCAAAATTTTTTTTTTTAACTTCACAGAATTAAAATGCTTAATAGACAACTATGCAGTTCGGTTCCTTAAAACCCTAAGCGAGTTTTCACATTCCTGACTTCACTTCTCTTTTCTCCTGAAGGGAAAGGGAAAAGGGGGGCTTTCTCTGAGCTGACCGGCTCCATGAGTCGTGCCGCTGGCCGAAAAATCAACCGTATAATCAGTTTTTCAAAGAAGAAGCCTCCTCTGCCTGGGGATACCATCAACCTGTCTCACACTGATGACAACCCACGCTGTGGTGAGGAAATCTCCTAAGAAATCCTGTACCTTCAGCACAGTCAGCATGCTATCATCAGCACAAATCCTTATATTACTCTTGCACCAGCATGTATAATTGTGCAAGAGTTTGGGTGGGAATTAAAAAAGTTCTGGAGAATATTCTTGTCTCATTTGTTTTGCCAAATAAATATATTCAAGAGAGAGAGAACAAAAACATTCTCTTGCATTACAATTTTCTTGGCTCTCATTACCTCAAGTGAAATTTACTGCATATTTTGTTATTCAGAGCAGGTAAGCTCTGAATAATAAGCAACAATAAGAAATAATAATAAGAACAATAGGCAACTGAGTAAAATCTATTAAAATTGGCTAGATTTCTTTTTCATTGTGTTTTTATATTTGTGTGATTGAGCTGATCAATTGTGATAAAAAAAAAATAGCTAAAAAAAAATCTCTCTTACATGATAGTTAGTCGCTCAAATTTTAGTTGAATTGTACTGAAAATATGTAAATCTCAGGTGTTCATTAATGCAAAACAAATACATGACAGTATCTTTTGTTGTACAATTTGGTCAGTTGTGCTCCAAAATATTGAATTTTTTTAAACACACCACTGTGTGGTACTAAATTACTAAATTAATAATAATTAATAACACTTCAAGACATGGGAGATTATGGATCATAATGACGTGCAGTTTCGCATATTTCACTTAGAATATGGCTTATATGGGTAAATATATTGATAATTTTTGCATTATGTAGCAAAAATCTGAGCTTAAATAACATTGAGTTTGATTATACCATAATTGCTTAAATGTATCAGCTCTTCATATGAAAGTATTTCTGTCCTTGCAGGTTATCTGAATGTCCTGGTTAACCAGTGCTGGAAGGAGCGTTGGTGTTGTGTGAGGAGCGGCACTCTGTATTTCCATAAAGACAGATCAGACGTGCACACTCATGTTAAAGCTCTGGTCCTTCGTGGGGTCGAGGTCTTACCTGGTTTGGGGCCCAAGCACCCTTTTGCTTTCCGTATCTTGCGAGATGGCAGTGAAGTGGCAGTTCTGGAGGTACTACAATACGCTGGCCTATATATTTCTATAGTACATAGTACACGTTTCCCATTTGCTTATAATAGGATTCGATTTGTTTGAACGTAAATCTGTGTGTCTCAGGCGAGCTGTTCGGAAGAGATGGGCCGCTGGCTTGGTGTGCTTTTGGCAGAAGCAGGTTGTGCTACAACCCCAGAGGCTCTGCACTACGACTACGTGGACGTGGACACAATCAGCAGCATCAAATCAGCAGCTCGGCATTCTTTCATGTTAGTAGAGCATCTGTTGTGTTTGCTGAAAGAGTAATGTATTGATGCAGAGAGCTCAGAAAATGAAGATGAACACAATACAAGACAGTCAATTTAATTCAATTCAGTTTGTTTACAATAGAATTTCAAACCGAGTCGGTTTTACAGAAATTATCAAGCCATCCATAGGTTGTATACGGTGTGTTGACAGCAGGGAAAAGTTAAACCTGTGCACCGAATATTTGTTCATTTGACTGTGTGAGTAATGCTCATGGAGTTACCTGAGAGCAACAACAATATTAGTTACACAATTATGTGCTTTGATTTTTCTAGCTGGGCCACTTCCTCCAGCAGTGCCTCCACAGACTCTCGCACCTACGACGAAGTTCCTTACGAAAGCGTGCTGGTATGTCAAATATGTTAAACGCAACATAAAACTGTTGTAGTTTTTACTTTCAGGAATATCACCTCTCTCTTAACAAACTCAACACCATGTGATTCAAGCACTATGTTAAAAGTGATCAAAGTTTTTAAAGGAACGGCAACAGATTGTTGAATACAGCGAGGCCTTGCCCTTACACTGTAGTGATTCATTGAAATCGGATACAGTGCTAACATTTCAGTGTCTTTCAAAGCCTTCTTTTGATTCCTTTAGTTTAGATCAAAGGGCTCCAAAGTGCATTTTTTTTTGGTAGTCTAATCTAAGAACATTCAGTAACTGGTATTTTCTAGTCTGAAAATAATCATAGCAATGAAAAGCACCTGATAGCCAACAATATCCCTATACAATTCAATAGGAGACATTTTTGCATCTCTGTAATAACTGTTGTGGTGAAATGCGGTTTGTGGTCAATTCTTATGCTTACAACTCATACTTTACGATAAAGATAAAGATCTTTCTTTTATATACTGTATGTGTGGCGGTCTTGTGTTTTGCTCAAGATGACATTTTTCTGCCTATAACATACTTTGACATCTCAACTTTAAGAAACTGTACATATCTGTCACCAAAATGACATAAAATTGTATTTAAATTGAATTTACTTTAGTTTTTAAAAAGTTTTTATTTAATTTTGATCTTGTCTTGGCTATTTTCCTGCAAGGATCTTGAGTAAGGAGCCAGTTTAACAAAACCTATAATAACACCAGTCGTTCTGTCTAAAGATGACTAAAACCCTCACTAGCTAAGTGTGATTTCCTCACACGGTGAATTTCATGCTTTGAGCAAGTTGTTGGATAGCCACGTGCCTTTGTAATCAGTTACTGGCTGTCAAAATTGGAATTGAATCAGATTGAAAAGGTAAATGTGAGTTTACCTTCTCGCTTTTTTTCACTTTTCGGGGTAACCAGACTTCCCATCCATCCATTTTCCATACCGCTTATCCTACACAGGTTCGCGGGGGAGCCTAGAGCCTATCCCAGGGAACTGGGGGCACAAAGCAGGCGACACCCTGGACAGGCACAATTTGGGAATGCCAGTCAACCTACAACGCATGTCTTTGGACTGGGAGAGGAAACCGGAGTACCCCAAAGCACGGGGAGAACATGCAAACTCTGCGCACACAGGACTTCAAAAAACTTTACTTCTCGTTGAGATACGTGCAAAAGAGAAACATATTTCAGAACTTAATATAGTATAAAGTGTCACAATTTCACCATGCGAAGTGTTTTCCCTAGGCCGCCACACATATATTGTGAAATAATGATTACCAATAAGTGTAACACTTGGCAGCATGTTAGGCAATATTCTGTTATTCGATATTCATCTTTACTCCACATACAGCTGCCTTCTTGATAAATCCTTGTCTTTCTGCTCTCTCTACCATCTTGACAACTCCAACTTCCTCTCTGCAATAATGACTCTATCAGGGAGAGGAGGCTCAGCCTAAATCAGGAACTCGGCGCTCTTCTTTCTCCAACGCTGATAGAGTAAAGAGCAACTCTGAAGTCACAGTGAAAAGACATGGCTCTTGTGAGTCTCCACTTCTTATGTGCCATTTAATAACCCAGGCTTCTGAATGAATACCAGTCACCTGTCTTACCTCTTTCCCTGTCAGCTGTGAATCAGTACGGTAAATACGGGAAGACGAGAGCAGAAGAAGATGCCCGGCGATATCTGAACGAGAAAGAACAGCTCGAGAAAGAGAAGGAAGAGATCAGAAAAAAGCTGGTGTCACTACGTAAAGAGAAAAAGGAAGTGAAAGAGCAGCTTAAGGACACCACGGGTGAGACTGACACTATGTGTAATTACACAACCTCACTAATTATACTGAGTATAAAGAGTAGAAATACTGAGAAATTGGTAGTCAACGATGATCATCCACTTAAAAAGGATGCTACAGTATGTGCTGGTGCCACCTACTGGCAAAAAAGATGGTATACAATAAAAAATCTTTCTTTGCTATGTGAACAGGTAAACAGCAGAAGGATTTAGAAAAGCGTCTGGCTCAGCTTGAAGAGAGCTGCAGAGGGAAGGAGGCTGAGCGAGTGGATCTGGAGCTTCGGCTCACTGAGGTGAAGGAGAATCTGAAGAAGTCTGTGGCTAGTGGTGAGCTGGGAGCTCCTGTTGAGAACAAACCTGCAAACAAGGTACTGTATGTGTGCTTCCAGCTGTGAGCTCTGTGCACTGAACACTCTGAGGTATGAAAACCTTAGCAGGGTCTCAAATCACATACTTACATAACACAGAAAATGCTGTGTACAACACAAATATATAGATTTTGTTTTTAATTTGAATTTGCTAGATAAATTAAACTTTTTGCATTAATCAGTCCCATCATGCACCACAGAACAGAAAGATAACACATGAGCAGATAGCAGATAACACATGGCTACCGAGGACGGAGTGAGAGTTTCTGTCTCCGTCTAAAATCTGTAACTGTTAATAAAATGGACAATAAGATTAGAATATACAGTTGAGGTCATAAGTTGACATACACCTCGCAGAATCTGCTAAATGTTAATAATTAAATAATAATAATAATAATAATAATAATAATAATAATAATAATAATAATAAGAGGGATCATAAAAATTGCATTTTGTTTTTTATATAGTGCCGCCCTGAATAAGCTATTTCACATAACAGATGTTTTCATATAGTCCACAAGACACAATAATAACTGAATTTACACAAATAAACCAGTTCAAAAGTTTACACACGTTTGATTCTTAATACTGTGTGTTGTTACCTGGATGATCAACTACTGCTTTTATGTTGCACTGGTAGCTAAGTGGTTAAGACATTGGCCTAGGTCGTGGAGAAGGTCATGAGTTCAAATCCCAGCCCTGCCAAGCTGCCACTGCTGGGCCCTTACAGGACTCAGTTGTATAAATGAGATAAATGTAAGTTGCTCTGGATAAGGGTATCTGCCAAATGCCATAAATGTAAATGTTGTGTGATAGTTGTTCATGAGTCCCTTGTTTGTCCTGAGCAGTTAAACTGCCCACTGTTCTTCAGAAAAATCCTGCACATCTTCTGTGTATTTGACCCCTTTCCAACAGTGACTATATGATGTTGAGATCCATCTTTTCACACTGAGGACAACTGGGGGATTCATACACAACTATTACAAAAGGCGCAAACATTCACTGATGCTCAAGAAGGCAACACGATACATTAAGAACCAGGAGGTGTAAAACTTTCAAGAGGATGATTGGTGTAAATTATTATTTTGTTTAACAATCTAATTTTTTCATCAAGTACTTCCCTTTAGAAGCTACATAAGATATTTACATGTTTCCCAGAAGACAAAATAATACTTTTATAATAACCCCTGCCATAGAAGATCTGTGTCAACTTTTGATAGATGGATCTCTAACCATTTTTGTTGGTGTTACAGTAAACTAATTTAGTTTTTTATGGAAACAAAAATGTCTCTTTAGGGAATTAAAATGAAGAAAAATGGAAAAGAACCTGTTCTTAGACTTTATTATAAGTGTACAATTCTGTATATAAAATAAAATCGCATCTCCTGTTGATTTTGCCGTATGCATTGGGAATTTATTCCTGTTTGTATCCCTTATCACAGGTTCATATCAGAAAAGTTGAAACTACTTATATTGAGGCCTCCATACCTGTGAACTGTGCCTCTGAGATGCGTAGGCGTCCTCCCTCCATCTGTGCGTCCACCCGAGGAAACGTCATGCAGAAAGCCAAGGTACTGTTAGAAAAGCTAAATATTAAGCAAACAAATTTTGACTTGCAATACGACAAATACTGCATATATTCTGTCTTGTTCTCTTTCCAACTTTAGGAATGGGAGTCAAAGAAGGGGATTTAATATTGACGGGATGTAAAGTCTGTACGGATTATTATGGTTGTTTGAAGAGACTTCAGTAAAGTGAACTGAGACGAGTCAGTGGACCGGGGATTCAGCAGCTGATTGTGTTCATTTTAACATATATATATATATATATATATATATATATATATATATATATATGCCCAAAAACTACTGATCCATCTGTGGCCAGAGGGCTTTCTAGAGCCCTTCTCTGCCACTGTTTCTCCTATCTCTCCAGCCTTATGTTTCAAAGGGAACATTTTGGATAACTGCTCATTACCTTTCACCCATACTGGTCAACTAATTACCAAATCCTATACAAATTGAGCCATCTATACGTTGAGCTTATTGTCTTATCCATTATCTGATGGCTCAAGACGGCACTTAATCATTAGTCGCCATGATCTTAGGAAAACATCATCTGAGACAGTGGATAGTAATAGCACTCTCTTCAGACCAGCACCTAAAAACACATACTGTATTCATACACACGTGACAAAGAAAACACAGAAAGCACATTTGCTTATAATAATAATCATTAATTATATGGGCATATAAATTGCACAAGAGGACTAGAAACGAATTTTGGAGAAAACAAATCAAAGATGCTGAAACGTCTTTTGAAAAGGAAAAAAAAGATTGTAATTTCAAAGTGTATTGTAGGACTAGAGCAAAAAATAAGGTGGATGTTTTACGTTTATGGAAAATATAAGAAGGCTTAAAAAAAGGGAATGAGATTTTATAAAAGCAGCAGTGTATCTTGTCTGTATGTACAGCATTGAACTTACTAAATCCCTACATTTGGAATGGAATAGAGTGTCATGGCATGTCTTTCTATTATACACAATCTCTGTATCTAGTGAGTAATTTTGAGAGGTCTGTTTCCTTTCTTTTACACCATGGCACTTAATTGACTGTGTTTATTTATTTATTTTTTTACATTGTACATAAAACCATATTCATAATCTCATTGTTGAAATATGGGTCTGTGTCTCCAAGCAAATATGTATAAATGTTTCTTTTTGAACAAATAAATATGAGTTATAATGCTTTACAATAAACTATTTGGTGCCATTTCTCGAGGCTATAGTGAATAAGTTACCACACCACTTTGAAGGAAAAAAAAAAAAAAAAAAAAAAAAACGAATTAAAAATTGCAAAATTACTAATTGCAAGATACATGTATAAATATGGGAAAGTAACAATACAAACGTAAAGTGAAAATAAATGTAAATTTAAAGAATTCATTCATTCATTTATACATCACCACTGTGCCACTCTGTAAAAACATGAAATAAAAAATAAAGGGAAATACTAATGAGCTTAACATGGCAGATAAATTATAAGTAAAATGTAATAAATAAAAATGTTAGTCAGCTGTGTGTATGTTTGGTCTCACTAGCAGTGTGTAAAGACTGAGAGAGTTGCTCTTGCATGAGCCATTGTTCTCATCGACCAAACGTTGATCACCATTGTTCTCAATGACTAAACACCCCAACAATGATTAACATGATTCTCAGTGACCAATCACTGATTACAATTCTCAATGACCGAGCACTTATCACCATTGTTCTCAAAGACCAAGCACCATTCTTGATCGTAATTATAGTAAATAAGTAAATAGTTAGTTTGTGGTGCCAGAAAGACTTTTTCTTTCTATAGGCCTAAAAAAAAAATTATAATCTATTATTTTCTATTCTGATAAAACAAATAAAATATTAAATGTCTTCAGAAAATCCCTCGTCTTCATGTAACACGTTCTGATACACGAATGACCATGACAATTTAACAAGTATGGAAATTAGTCTTTGACGTTATTATACCATGCCTTCTAGTGACTTTTTGAGCATGAATTGGCTGCTAATCCCCGAAAAGATTTGCTAACACTGTATACATATCATTCATCACGTCATTTGGATTAACCATTAGAGTATTAAAATGAGCCTATTGTTTGTTTAACCAAAACTGCTAAAATATAGAATGTAGTAAAGCAAATACATAGGATGTATTAGCATGAGAAGTCATGAGAAGTGGGGCCTGCTAGGGCTGAATAGCATCAGTAACAGTTACTTTTAAAAGTAAAGACGATACGTAACAACACATAAACAGTGATTAAAACAGTGGTGTATGGTTGCACCAAATATATATTTTCAATTATTTATTCAGTAAATTTGTTGAGGAAATGTATAATTTGGAAAATAGATTGGCCAATCAAGGACACTTGCACTAAAGCCTCTAAAGCAGAGATGCGGCTCACACATATGGCAACAATAGCAAACAGCAAGCAGAAAAGAATGTGTTTTTTGTTTTTTTTTCAAGTAGTATTTTAAAGAAAACTAAATGAATGATGCAGATACTAAGGTTAAGGATATGACTGAATAGATACATAAGCCAACTATAGTAAAGTTGATTTCACAGTCGCATATTTGTATTTTTTTTTTCACTAGCTTTCAAATGGTGGGCTCAAAAAGGTCTGTATTGTTATTCACAACCAAGACAATCAGCTACAACTTGTTTACAACTTGTCTACATGCTCTAGAAAATACTAGGAGCTGATTCTCCTTTTTTTTTAATGACAAATTCAAATCATACAGTTACAGTACATTAGTTTTGCGTTCTGAATATGAAACTAACTTCAGCTCAGTCACAAGCCATACAGCCCTCACGCTGCGTCACACTTTTACATTCAGTTACTTATTCCCGCGCGCCTATCAGACAAACGTATTATTAGTCAGGTTGGCTGGTTTAAAATCGATCAGTGGCCCTGCTGTGTAGGAAGCTGTTGGTGAAGTGCGCACTCTTCAGGGTGTGAATGAGACACAGCCGCGCCACCCCAGGGCCTGATGTAACATTACCGAACTGAGCTCGCGACAAATGGCCGTCTGCTTTCTATCTTCGTGTGGGAGAAAAACAATCCATTTGGGTAGTTTACCGTCAAAACTGTTCAGAGTCAGGTAAGAAAACGCTTTTTGTTGTTCGTAGACAGATGTAAATTCCAAATCTTTATCTCACACATATCATTAGTTGTTTTTAATAATCTGACTTTAAGGCACTGTTTATTAGCCTGTGTGACCTTCTATAACACTGATAACGGTGCTAATGGAGTGCGCTTTTATACGTAAATATAATATAGCCAGACGTATTTGTAAGCCACAGTGTTATCGTATATGTGTATAAAACGTTGAGCAAAATTATCAAACGAAACCTTGCTGAATATTTTCCGTGTGAGGCTAATCGCTGAGGACGTTGAACACTAACTAGCTAGCTAGCTAAATAAACAGAACCGGAACAGCGGACAAACTGACTAGCTTTATACTAAATACAAGAAGCCTAACTATCTATAAAATGGTTTATATGCGTATATATTTTCCCTAATTTAATTCAGGCCTAATGCTGCACCATCACCTGTCGGAACAGTATGTTTATTTTGAAGTCAGTGTCACTACATTTACAACGGTGCTAGTTAGCTGAGCCTCTAGGCTTAAAATAGACAAATAGAGTTGTTTGTCATGGGCGTAACAAGGAATTTTACAAGTAATTTACCACAGATTGATTGGGTGTCAATTTTCTAAATGTGTAAACATGTTTATGAGCTATAATCTCTAACTGTATACTTACAAGGTGGACTAACAAGATGTGTGTGTCTAATAAAGTGGCATTAAGTGTGTACCGAGTGCTTAAAACTACAGCAACACTGCTGCGCCTGATACATTCGTACCAGGACCACACACACACACACACTATCATGTCAGTGTCTGCTGTGCTGAGAAAGGAGCACCATGGGTGGTCCTTTTCACTTAACGGACAGGGTAGAGGGGGTTGACAAATTGTTCATCGTGAGAAAATGACCTATTCACTGGGTTTACCTGACAATTCAATTAAATTCTATTCATGTAACACTTAACAATATACATTGTCACAAAGCAGCTTTACAGATGTATATTTGGATTTAAGTCAGAGACAACAGTGATGAGGGAAAAACTCCCCGAGACCACAGACTCAAAAAGAAAACCCAGCTTCTTCTGGGTGGCACTGAACAGTGTGATTATAAACCACATTTGTAAGTGTATTGAAAGTATAAGCGTATTGGCGAATAAAAGTCCTGGGATGAGCACAAGACAATCTTTGGGTACAGCAGCAGTTCTTAGAAAGTACAAATCAATACTTTCCTTGTGAGATTATGCACTGAAGCAAGAGTGAGAGTTGGGCATAAACTCTTTTTAGGAAATCTTTAGAGTGTCTAGGTGAGATTGATAAAACCTTTTATTACTTAACGGCTGATCATTGATTTTGTGTGTGTGTGTGTGTGTGTGTGTGTGTGTGTGTGTGTGCACACATGTCAGACCCACTAGACAACAGAATAGCTTTTTCAGGTTTATGAATGTTTAATTCCCCGCAATCATTTAATCACTGTTACATTCAGCAGTATGTTTAAGGTGCACTAGTTTTACAGTTTTTTGTTGTTGTCGTTTTTTAAACCTGCTGTCAAATAGTCTCTCATACAGCCCCCTCCAAAATTATTGGAACAGCAAAGCCAGTTCTTTCATTTTTTTGCTACACACTGAAGTGATTTGAGTTTGAGATCAAAAGCTGAATTTGAGACGAGCTTTAATTTAATTTTCCTTTAATTTACATGTGGATTTGTTAAACATAGAACATGGCACCTTTGGAGGCAGACCATTATGTTTTTAGGTGAGCAAAAGTATTGGAACAAATAGTCTTAAAGTAAATTATTAAACACTTAATATTTGGTCCCCTTGCTTGCAATAACTGCATCGAGCCGGCGACCCACTGACATCCCAAGACTGATTAGATTGGATGGATTTCTTTGTAAATTGGCAGACATGCCAGTTGTCTGCCAATCCAAATGTTTCTGTAGACTTCTGAATTTGTTCTGCTGCTCCCATCATGAGTTACATCATGAGTTACCCATTGTTATGAATGACTAAGGGAATTTGGCCTGTGTGTTACCTCATATTTATACCTCTGTGAAACAGGAAGTCATGGTTGAACAAGTTCCTGTTCCTAGTCACCCAGGTGTACTAAAAAAAAAAAGTAAAATATCAATGGGAATTTACTTCAAACATATTTTTCTCATATGAATTCATGGGGTGCAATTGTTGCAGGAGTATTTTTGTGAATTTTTTTGAACAAAAGATCAAAAGGTTAAACAATAAAGACGATTTTTCACAGCCTTCTTTGCTCATATTTACCAAGGGTGCCAATATTAGTGGAGGGCACTGTATAACTCCAATATACTGTGGTATACAACTAAAAGAACAATAAGTTTGTCATTGTCAGGATTATCTTTTCCTGTTAATAGCCAACTAATGTTGTTTATCTCAGTGTCTTTCAGTTTGTACACAGTAACCTCAGTCAGCACTTCTCCTTTTGCTCGAGTAAATATTTGCTATTTGCTCCTTTTTGTACATTAGTACCCGTATTGGCTTCTCCAGCACTGCTGCAGAGAGACGCACTACAGGAGATGACTGCCACAACGACGATGGTGATGATGAGCAAAGACTCTCTGTAGCGCATGTCAGGATGTTAGAGATGAAAGCCAACAAGCTGGAGGAGCAGGTCCAGGATCTCACTGTGAGTCACTTGTATCTATTACAGCGGTTATTCCAAAACACTTTCATTTAGAATAATCTTTAACTGATAAATGAACTCTAAAAACATTGATGTGAGCTCGTATGTATATTGCATATTGCACATTGTAAGTCTTTTGCTTCTTCCAAAATGTTACAAAATGTTTGTGGTGACCTGGTCCGTCAATCACAAGTATAGATTTATTTTAAAGTCCAAAAGGAAAAGGGAGGAAAAGCATAATTAATTCATATTACGCTTATTCAATCCCATTAAGTAAAGTAAAATTATACAAATATACCCTTTATAAGCTGTGAGTAGACCTAAGACCTTTATTGGTTATGTGAATTAATGTGAAGTCTCTGTGTGTTCAACAGCAACGATACAAAAGGGCCTTGGCTGACTCCGACACCATTCGGAGAAGAACTCAGAAGTTTGTGGAGGATGCAAAGAACTTTGGTAATGCTGTGTGCTTTGAACAGACATGAGCAACTTTTCCACTGTGGAGCAAATGGGGTTTAAATCCGACTCCAGAGTTCCTGGTCTCTTTCCTCTAGGCTTGGTTTAACCGAGAGTTCAAAACCCAAAACAAGCTTTAACAGTTACAGGCCAAATCTTAAGTCCTGGTGCATGCAGGGTTATGGTTATATAATGATAGTTTCTTTACTTCTAATGATTTAGCAATACATTGAACTTTTCATCGACTTCCTGCCATCATCAAAATGGCACATGCATGTCTGCAGATGCACCTTGTTTAATACACAGTGCACTTTTTCTGGGAACCTTGCTATTTTGTATTCGTGTGAAAACATGGTGTAGAACCTCCAGTGCATTGAAGAAATTCTACAAGGGTTAGCATCTAAATGGTTTACCCTCCTAACCTAGAGAGTAAATCTTAATTATAATGCTATTTATTAGAAATTGAGCACCATTTCGGACACTGGGTAAGAAAATCATTTTTGAAATATCAACAAAAATGTTGCTAGCTATATGGGTAAAATAGCTTTCGAAAGCAGGCAAACAAAAGCCAGTCGTACTTTATTTCTATGCTTGTTAGTGTGACTTTGGCACCAGAAATGCACCAGGAACTGCAGTCTGTGGTTAAAGCTTCTCAGTGAAAAGATGTCCAATGTAGGGTTTTTAGTCTTATAATCTCCAGGATTTTGCCTGACAAGATTTTAATGGTTCTGTCCCTCGTACAGGAATTCAAAGTTTCTGCCGTGACCTAGTGGAGGTGGCAGACCTGCTGGAGGAAGCTGCAGGAGGTGTGGATGTAGAGGGCACTCAGAATCTGACTGACATAAAGAACAAACTGCTACAGGTGTTTTCCAAGCATGGGCTGGAGAAGATGAGGCCTGTGGGTGGCACATACGACCCCTATCAACATGAGATAGTGTGCCATACCCCAGCTGAAGGATTTGATCCTGGTACCATAGCCGCTGTGAGGCAAGACGGTTACATGCTGCACGGGCGTACTATTCGCCATGCACGTGTGGGGATCGCTTTGAAAACACAGGACTCTTGATTACAATTTTGGCCTTACTCTTGTCCATTTTGTGTTTTCATGTACATTACTTGGAAATTTGGGAATATGTGTGCACATGCATTTAAAAAAATAAATAAATAAAATAATAATTAAAAAAAAAAAAAAAAAAAAATATATATATATATATATATATATATATATATATATATATATATATATATATATATATATATATATATATATATATATATATTTCTTTATTTATTTTTCAATTTTGATACGCTCCCTAAGATCCTTTTCACGCTTGGTATTAACATTTGCCTCGGATGATCGGAGCACAAAGAGATGACGCTAGTACAAGTGTGAGTGGGGTCAAATGCGTCTTGCGGAGGTGGTCTGAGATGCATGTGGCTGTGCTACATTTGTGATGTGGCCTGATCTGTCCCTGACAACATCAAAAAACCGCCTAGTGTTGCCAGGTTCACCATTTTCACGCTGAATTGAGCTACCTTTCGAACTGCAACAAATAACAAGCTGATTTTTTTTTTTTTCCCTCTATGGCTTGTGCGTTTTGCTTACATTATAATTATTTGATTGCTATATCTTAAATGTTCATACCAGCCAGGCAAGTCTCCTCTTATACGCATGCGTCATCTTACCATTCTTAACATAAGCTCTGTTTGTTAAACATGTGGGTGGACTGGTCTACGCATTCACACTGCTGCTTTTTCAAAAAAAAAAATTTATGACAATGTCATATGAGACAATTTTAGCACCTTGGTGCCAAGTGTGAATAGGGCCTATGATAATTGTTCATTTATGTAGTTTACAATAAGTTCTTTTTTTTTATTGTATTTTTTTTTATTTATTTCAGTCTACAGGTTTATTTCTTGAATGTTATTTTGTTAGATTTTGTATTACCCCCTTTTTTTGTGTGTGTGGTTCATTTATTATTGGCAGAAATTGGAACTGAAAATAAGACAGTATTTGTATATATGAGGACATGAGGCCTTGAGGCCAACCATACTGAAAACTCGCTTATATTTATTTGTACCTTAAATTTAATCTTATGTGATTCACTGGACCTTGTTTTTGGAGGAAATTTCATTTCTTTCAGTTTTCCCCTTGAATTATCAAAATGTTAAAGATCCCCTTGTTAGTATTGATACAAAGGCTTTGCACTGTGATGATAATATTTGTATTTCTGAGAATATTTCCCCTTTATATGATTGAAGAAGAAGGACATAATGAGTAATGATGGTTTACTCAACATCTGTTGTTGAACAAACTGACAATTTAGAAAGGATTGTGGTTTTGTGCCTTAATGATCGGTCTGTAGTGTCAGAGTAACAAACTTTAACATTTCCTTGTTTAATAATTGTCTAGCTTTGAAAATATGGTGCACCTTACATCGGTATAGGAAGTTCAAACGAGGTAGAGAGGAACCTGTTTGATATTTATATTTTAAGTTATGCAATCTTTAAGTTTCGTGATTTTGTGTAGTTCACAGTGCAGTGTGAATTAGACTTTTGCTTGAAGTTGCATATGGGAAATTTGTATTTTTGTGTGCGTGATATCAGTGATGTACGGCATGTTTATCACTCATAATTTTTGTTAAAGTACTATTAAAATGTAAAACATTGTGTAATGTAATGGTTTACGTGTGTAATTGTTTCATATTCTATCAGTGTTGACCTGCTTATAAAACATTTACATTATAACAAACACAAGCATTTGAATGTGAGTTTCAATGTTTAATATAATTAATAAGCTACTTTGAGGAAGAAAGACAGCTCCGGTGCGCCAGGGGGCAGTGTGTCGTGTTCACTACAGTGTGTCCACAGTGTCTGCGGTGTGCGGAAGTAGCAAACGAGAACCGGAAGTTCGACTATATATAAGCACGTGTGTGTAGAACGGAGGAAACAACAATTGTTCAGAGTTAAGTATTAAAGTTTCTGTCTTTATTTTACGCTTGTAAATATGACCAAGACAAAGAAAGAGAAAAATGCTACTGAGGAGGAGACCGGAGGGACTGAGAAATCCTACCAGGAATTACTAGCTAATATCAACCCCATCGCTAACCCTCTGGCCTCGCGCAAGTTAAGCAAGAAGCTGTACAAATGCGTCAAAAAAGGTAAACGAGAGAATTTCTAAACTTCCTTTGTGACCTAGAACAAGTTTAACTAAACGTATAATTCTAAACAACAGTGAGTAACAACCGCAAACAGTTTACTACCTGTTCACTAAAATGCAAGATATTCACCATCTTTTTTTAAATTATCATTATTTATTTCTGTTATTCTGCAGCGGCCAAGCATAAACAGATTCGCCGAGGGGTCAAAGAAGTACAAAAGTTCATCAACAAAGGCGAAAAGGGGTAAGGGTAAACTTTATAGCAGGGGTGCTCAAACTTTTGCAACCCAGGACTTTTGGTGTTTTTTTTTTTTTGTTTTTTTTTTTAAAAAGCACCATGTGGCTGCAGCACAGATTTTTTTTTTTTTTTTTTTCAACAATAAATATAATTCAGATGTTTCAAATATTAAGCACATTCGGGTAAATATGCACCAGAATATTTTATTCACTGAATATTTCACCTTATAAAACCCAAGTCAGTTACACTGTGTTAAAATTCAGATTTCAAATGTTGTAATATAAACAATACTTTTTGTCGTCCGGTTTTAGCAGTTTCATTAAAATAGCTTTTAGTATGAAGTTAACAGTTTATACTTATTTAATTTATTGAGTTTGACAGTGAAATTAGGCTTTAAATAATTACTACATTTAGTGGAATAGATGGTGATCCACTTCAGCATAGTGTCGTTAAAAAATAATTTAAAATTCCCCTCGTTCCAAAAAAGCCAATCATTTGGTGATGGCATCCTTCAGTTAGATTTATATTCCTGTTTCACAGACTCTCAAAGACTTTCATAGGTTGTGATCAAGTTTTAATCCAAAGTGATTTACAAATGAGTTGAGCACTTGGAGGTTAAACGGTTTCACTCGAAGTTCTCTCGACTTTCCACTTAGTAGTTCAGAGCTTTAACTGAGTCACAACTGCTCATAATGTGTCAGAAATGACAAAGATTATATATATCTGGGGTATTCAACTAAAATTTGTGAGGGTACGGTTTCATAAAATTCCTTACTTAAAAAAGTCCAGATAAGCAACTAACATTACTAAATACTGACAGTTATCTTTTAATGCTTAAACATTAGTGATGGTTAATATCTATAAGTAAGATAATTTGAAGTGGTCATGTTTAATTCCACTCAAGACTGCCCCCACAGAAAATTTTACCAATCCCGCCCACTTTTGCTGTTTTTGTTTTGTTTGTATCCACTGCAGTATTTTTAAAAGAAAAATGTAGTTGACTCTATTTACCAAAATATGAAGCCATTCGTAATTTAAACCAGGATAAAGCAGTTATCGAAGATGAATGAATATGATAAATACGTTCTACAATCAACCTATACATTCCAGTGTTAATGAACATGGCCTTTCTTTGTTGTCCCCTTTTAAATTATTTTAAGTAAAAGCTACTCACTGTGCAGCTTTCTGTCCTGATGAACACCTCTATGCTGAGCACTTCTGTGCTGGTTTTGAAGGCTCGGTTCAGTCTGCAAAATACTTTTCTGTGACTGACTCTGGACCTCAGTTTGCTACTTGACAGCACGCTATATATAATTAATTCCATCACTAAGTATTCTTGCCTTTTTCAGGATTGTGGTACTTGCCGGAGATACGCTTCCTATCGATGTGTACTGCCACTTACCGGTCATGTGTGAGGACAAAAATCTGCCCTACGCTTACATTCCATCAAAAGTGGTGAGTGATGGAATGTTTGCGATTGTGTTTTGGACTAATGTGTATGACATTTGTCTTTTGACTGAAATGTCCTTGTGAATATGACTCATCTAACTGCCACAGATTCATTTCGTAAACTCCTAGTATCTGAGTACTTTTAATACTTTGTGCTTTGCAACAGTCCTTAATGTGTGTGTGTGTTTCTTTTCTATCCAGGACTTAGGATCTTCAGCTGGTTCGAAAAGGCCCACCTGTGTGATCATGATCAAACCACACGAAGAATACATGGAGGCTTATGATGAGTGTCTGGAAGAAGTTTCCGCCCTGCCCAAACCTTTATGAGTGCTTTCGACACTGCTGTGCGTGTAGCGTGTGAACATGCAGACTGTATGTGACTTAGAAATGAAGTCATTATTGAGCTGGTGGGTTATTTAGAAGTTGTACCACCTAATTCACTTCTTCAGTGCTTCATGGACCATTGAAGGTTGTTGATTCAGTCTGCAACATCAGGAATTCTTATATGAACAGCAGAGATAGTGGCCAATTCATTTTAATGTTTCAGCTGAAACATGGGCTGTGTTTCTGTTTAGCCTGTGCTCTCAGGCTAGTATTAAGAGAATGTTCATTCTGTCATTTATTTCACCTTTTGTTTTGTATTACTGCTTTTAGTTCTAAGATTATCTTAATATTTTGATGAGATGATAACTGTTGGGCCCGATGTCTTTTGAGAGCATGCACTGTAGGAAAGTCTTTAAAACAGTACAGATGCTTGTGTATTTTTCCTAATTCACATGAATAAACTTACACTCTGGTGCAAAAAAATAGCCCAATGTTATGCCACAAAAGTGTTCATTCTGAGTGAGGGCCCACTTTATGTCAATACATCTAGCACAGCTTCTCGACAGGATGTTGGCCATCTGTGTGAGGCTATTAAAGCTAAATGTACCAACATTGCCACATCCATGTGCAAAGAGTGTTCATTATTTGAAAAAAGTCTCAAGGAAAAGCTATTAAACTCTCTCTTAACTTGTGTTTCATGGTGCTTCAGTCTTTATTTGTTTGTTAGCTTTTTTTTAGTTCATTGCTAGACCTATATGAAATTGTGGCCACTTTTTTAGCTTGGCCTGTTCATTTAAAAATTTTTTTTTTTTTTTTGTACTAGAGCAGACCAACTGTGAAAGACTTCCATTCATGAGTTGGTTAATGTGTGAACAAAGAAAACAGAAAAGTGTAAAGTTTGGGCTTTCCAGTACTGGGATTAGGAAATGCTGTAAAAGAGCGTACATGGATGCTAGTCCAACCTTTGTTAGAAGTTTACTGGTGTACAAAGTTATGCTGCTTTGATCACAGCTGGGATCTTCCTAACTTCTGATGGGTTTATGGTCAGAATAATGGACAGTCACAGTGAAGTTTGTCTTCTGCACCAGTTCCCAGCCCTTGTTCCTGGAGTACCTCCTGTCCTGCACGATTTAATGTTAAGTGTTTGCTCTAACCCACCAACCAATAACAGCTGGTAATGAATTATCTGATTAGTTGACTCAGGTGTGTTTGGAGCAGGGAAACACTTTATAATGTAAAGTATAACCCTTACAGCTATCCTGTTTTGATATTACAACATATTAGAAAGTTTAAATTCCGCCAGTTTTCATGTTTTCATTTTTTTGCACCACGGGAGCCGCCATGTTGGAATGACGACATGGCACTCTAACTCAACATGGGAGGTTTTCTTGAGAAAGTTGTAGTGCCGTTCGAAAGCATTTTTTTTTTTTTTAAAACTTGGTAACGAACGTATTATAACTCTGAGGAATGTCATGGATTTATCCTTCCTGACAACAGCAGGGTCGGTTATGTTTCTGTGCCGCAGACACTCCAGGAAGTAGAGCAGTGGCTAACCACCACACTGCAGCTGGAAATCACATGACCTCCATTCGACCCTCTTCTCTCAACTTCGGAGCATCATACAAACGTTTCCCAGAGCACCTGTGTCAAATGTGTCAAACCCATGGCCCGCTGTCTAGTTTTATTTGGCCAGCATAAGCTTTCAAAGCATACTGTAATATACTACTATAACTCCATAGCCTACTATTCAATACATCAGACATTTACATTAGACAAGGCTGGTTTAATATCTGCTGTGTTTGATACAAGTGACACCTGCATCTGATTCAGAAATGTCGGGTGTTGGCCTTTAGTGTGATTCAGTGATTAATTCCAAATCCCAAAATGTATCACTAAGTGTAGACACCTACAAATATGTTCATAGACCATGAAGAGAGGTGAGATGGGAGATAAGGACATGTTGGGTTTTAGCACAGAAAAATGTGAGTTCTTCTTAAAGCTGTTTCTTACTGTTTTATATTTTAGAGATTTGGAAAACACATATATACTATATGGCCAAAAATATGTGGACACCTGACCATCACACCCATGTCTTCCCCAAACTGATGCCACAAATTTGGAAGCACGCAATTGTCTAGAATGTCTTTGTATGCTGTAACATTGCAATTTCACTTAACTGGAACTAAGAGGCCCAAACATGTGCCAGCATGGCAATGCCCCTGTGCACAAAGCGAGCGCCATGAAGAATGGTTTGCAAAGGTTGGTGTAGAAGAACTCGAATGGTCTGCACACAGCCCTGACCTCAACCCCACTGAACACTTTTGGAATGAACTGGAACTCTGACTGCACCCCAGACCTCCTCACCTGACATCAGTGCTCAACTTCACTAATGCTCTTGTGGCTGAATGACAAAATCCCCACAGCCATGCTCCAGAATCTAGTGGACAGCCTTCCCAGAAGAGTAGAGGTTATTATAGCAGCAACGGGGGACTAAATCTGGAACGCGATAAATGACTAAATGCACATATGAGTGTGATGGTAAGGTGTCCCCATTTTTTGGCTATATAGAGCACTTTTAGTCAGTATAATAAATGTTATCACCTAATAGTTCATGCAGCTGACCAGTTTCATGGTACATTTCCTTAAGGTGTTGCCGATCTACAGAAAAAATGTTTGTATCATATTCTAAAGAAGAATGACACCCTTTTGTCAAAAATGACTGAAAATCCATTTTTAATGACATGTTTGTTAATTTGGAACAGCAGGTTATTTATTGGTAGCGCACTTATTATGGGCATCAATAAATCAAATTTCATAAACACGACTGGACAGGGAAAAAAATCATTACCAAATGAATTATCACAGTTAACATTTTAAAATTATGTGATGTAAAACAGCTTCTAAAACAGATTCTGCTGATTCTATGGTTGCAGCCATATTCCGAATACGATGTTTATATGTGTACATATAAACAAGTATACATGGTTGTTGTAGGTAAGCCTGGGTTGCCATTCCTAAATACCTAGCCTACAGATAAGCATCTGTTAGCACCCACAATTCTTTGCAAACTGAGCAGGCGCATATATCTCCTTTTAGTGGATTTTCTGAATAAGGTGTTTACATGCAACAAAATTCTGATTAAAACAGGCATATTCCAGGGGTGGGAATCAGAATTTGGGGAATCAGCATATTGTCTTAATCTGAATCCGGCAATCGGATTGCGGCGTTTACATGACTCAGTACTAAATAGAATATTGCCAAATTCTGAATAGTGATATGCATGTAAATGTAGCCACTGACTCTGCTGATTCTAAAACAACAGACTAAGTAAAGATATTATGGCCTAATTCAGATTTTAGAACTCTAACATAGTGGTGTGCTGGTGCAACAGGTAGGGTAGGGTACATGTAGGTGAATTATGATATTAAGATCATTTGCCCCTACATGTGAACGTGTATGTGCATGGTGTCCTGTTATGGTTACCAGTATTCTCATGTGACACTCATGTTCACAGGATAGGCTCTGGATCCACTGCTACCCTGATCAGGATAAAGCAGTTACTGAAAGTGAATAATAAGTAGTGGGCTTAAGTAATGTTCTAAATTTCTCAGTCTGCTTATTAAGATGTTTCATGAAAACACCATTTTGTTTCATTAATGCACATAAAATCTGTCATTGCATAATTGCATAATTTGTTGGGTTTTTCATGCATCAGTTCATGCATCCATTATATCCCTTCATATTCCTCTCTACCCTTATAGTATTTTAAGACTATCCCAATTAACCTGAACCACGCTCAACCAAATTTCAAACGGTGCCCTTGAGAATTATTGGCACACTTCTTGAAAATGAGCAGTAATGAGCAAGTAATATGTAAAAAAAATTAAATGAACATGAACATGTGTACATGTGTCAGTTTTCAGTAGGATTCAAATTAGGAGATTGGGATGGTCATTGTGAAATGCGCCACCCATCTGTATTTTAATATAACTGTATTTAATTATAGTATTATAGCATTAATTATACTATTTTATTATAGTGAAATTATTGGCATTGTGTTAGTCTTATAAAATGCCTATGTTAGTGTGTCACAGCTTCTGATAAGTGTCAGAGTGGTAGCTCAGTGGTTACCGATCGGAAGGTCGTGAGTTCAAATCCCAGCACCGCCAAGCTGCCACTGTTGGGCACTTGAGCAAGGCCCTTAACCCTCAACTGCTCCCCTGGCACCGCAGCAAAAATGGCTGCCCACTGCTCCAGGTGTGTTCACGGTTTGTAGTGTGTGAGTTCACTACTCACAACTCCTAATGTGTGTGCACTAACTTGGATGGGTTAAATGCAGAGGACAAATTCCAAGTATAGGTTACCATACATTGGCCTTCACATGTCACTTCACTTCACTTTAAGTGTGTTGGTGCTTTAGTCCACATGATGGCAGCATGATGTCAGTTAGCAAAAACTCATCAATCGTCACTGCCTTTTCCCTCTTTTGTTCATGTCTTTGCAGGCACTTTTAAGCTGGTTTAAATGTAAGAATTTTGAGCTCCCAAATGATTCACTCTTGCACAGTCGTCTGCTCTGATGTCCTCTTGCACACACAATCACGGCCATGATGACACAATAAGTATGATTTGGATAGAGTCTCTGTGTTTAGTGCAGCAACAATCTGTGTGTTAGCTGTTGAAACTGATAAACAGACCCCACTTCGACTCACTTTCATTTCTCTCAACCCTGGTGCTTTGTTTTTCTCTGTTGACATCTTAAATAGTTCATGCTGAAATAGTCATTAATGGTCTCGGTCTCATGATGTTTGTTGTGTTTTAGCGTTTATTTTACCCAAATCATGTATAAAAGCACAAGAGAGGAGTTCTCAGCCTGTCAGTGTGTCAGACACTTCAAATCCCGAGAGCAGCACTGCTCATCGTGAGGATTTTCCCTTTTGAGGATTTTGTTTTGGGAGGGGGAAATATGGAATTAAAACAAGTATGCCCAGGACAAGACAGTGACATTGGATAGCAGCCTCATGAGTGACTTTGGTTCTTGTTTGAAATCACTATGGATTATAGCTGAGGAATGGGCCACTTAATCACTTTCATTACTTTCAACCTTTAGTAGAATGAGAATGCATGTTCAAGCCTGGATCAAGGAGCAGTACTCACTGGTCATGATGCACAATTAAGATAAAAACTGAGCCTCAACTGAATGAACTGAGTGTCAGTTTCTTTAGTGAAATCAAACCTTATGGAATTATGGACTTTTCATGGACACTGTAACCTGTAGACCATCAAGAAGAGGGCACCTTTATGAGGAATGGATATCACAATTCAGGTCAAAAGGACATATCAAGCACGTGGATAGGCTTGTGCTGCACTGTTTACGCTCAACATTACATACTTCTCTGAGTTAAACACCCCTGGGTCAGTTTTGTCCAGGGGCACAATGATATAGCCAGCACCCATAGCTTCAGAAGTTTAGTAAACGTCTTAGGCAGTATTTTGGTGAACACACTGTTATGCGTTGTCGTTGTTGAATGCGGGCAGATCAAGGTTTCTAGGTGACAAGAAGTGTTTCGTTGGTTGTGCTTTGTCATTTCCCCTTAAATATTCACTCTCAGAAAAAAAAGTATTAAACCTTACTATTGCTGTCACTGCAATGGTATCCTTAGGTATTTGTCTCTTCTAACTTTATTCACTGTAGTGTATGTTTAAAACTTGTTTATGGTAAAGATTGGAACTTAAGGTACACTGCAGTTATTTTCCCTGGTGAAATACACAACAAAGATATAACAGATATTTCGTTAACAGATATGGTACAGTTTAGTACGCTTTTCTCAGGGTATTCAGCTCAGTATTAAGTGAAGGTGGTCTCCGGTTAAGGTTCTGGGCTGATGATCGCCAGAGAGTCAATTTTGTGCCCTTGAGCAAGTCTCTTTGCCTTCAGCTTAATGTGCTCACATAAATTCCTATGTCAGGTACACAGTCCCCTCTGAAACTATTGGAACAGCAAGGCCAATTATTCTGTAAACTGAATACATTTGGGTTTGAGATTAAAAGTTTAATATGAGCAGAGAGTTTAGAATTTCAGCTTTTATTTCCTGGTATTTATATGTAGATGTTTTAAACAACCTAGAGCATTTTGTATCAGACCACCCAATTTGTAGATGAGCAAGATACTGGAACATACAGTACTGTGCAAAAGTCTTAGGCACATGCAAAGAAATGTTGTAGAGCAAAGATGCCTTCAAAATAATGAAATGAATTTTTTCTACATTTGAAAAAAATACCATAAAGAGCAGTAAACAGTAGTAAATGAAAGAAAGTCAATAGTTGGTGTGACAAAAGAATAAATAAATAAAAATAGTAGTCTCCAGTACAATTTGTGCAGTTTTATAAGGAAATGAGCTGGTAAGTTTGAACATTTTGCAGAACCAGCCACAGTTCTTCTGGAGACTTTGACTGTCGCACTCGCTTCTTCTTACTTTTTGCAGCAAAACCTTAATATATATATATATACTCTATAACAAAGTTTGTGCTAAAAAAAATAGGTTCCCTTTTGCACAGTACTGTACATTTTGAACTGACAGGTGTTTCTTGTTACCCAGGTGTGTCCTGTTAGATTGATTGTTTAAACAATAAATAGCTTAGAACATCTACTCTTGGTTTTAGCCTTCAGTTTCAACTGTGAAGACTGCATTTGTTGTTAAAAAGGATAAGGGAACATGAAGATCACAGAGCTGTATATGGGAGAAAAGCAAGCCATTTTGAAGCTGAGAAAAGATGGAAAATCAATCAGAGGCTTTGCACAAACACTGGTCATAGCCAATACAACAATTTGGAATGTCCTGAAAAAAAAAGAAAAACACACTGGTGTACTGAGCAGCAGACACTGAATGGGTCATCCAAGGAAAATAAAAGCTGAAATCCTAAACTGTCGTCTCATATCCATCATTTGATCTCAAACCCAAATGTCTTTGGTGTATAGCACAAACAAATGAATTGGCCTTGCCATTCCAATAGTTTCAAAGGGAATTGTAAGTCGATTTGGAAGCATCTAATAAAAGTGTCGATACGGTTTTCATACTGCCTTTCTCCTATCCTGTTTGGCTATCCTTTTTTGAGACTCTGTGCAGATGCTCTAACTGTCCTCCCTGTCACATCTTAAATAATAGATCTTTCACATGGGTGCTCATGTGTGACAAGCCCCAGTGAGATGTTGTAAATCAAAACAAAACAAGCTTGGAGTACAAAGCACTATACTCTTTCACAACCCCACGCTCTCATTTTCTTATATCTACTTCATATCTCTTCATATTTTCCTTCTCGTTTTTTTTTCCATTGCTCTGTTGACCTGCTTAACGTACCGGGCTGGTTGTGTAAAACGGAAAAGAACGGAGGATGCAGGCAAAGCACTTGAATCATGCAGTTGATGTTGTGCGTGTGTAATTACACTTCCTCTTCTGTGCCCGGGCCTGGCTACAGCACTTCTTGGAAGTTAGGATGTCTTATTTAGAGTTTGGCACTGTCCTTGTGAGTGTTTATTGTGTCAACAGAGCACCTGCTGCCTGTCCTCGTCTCGCTGGCATTAGCACGCGCCATCGTGACACCCTCACCGCCTACCACTCCCTGACTTTGGCTCCAAATTTGCCACACATTACTTCAACAGTATTCCAGCAGATGAAAATGAAAGCTGCGCGCCGTGCTGTTTTGCTCAACAGGAACAAATTATGCATCCTAAAAGGCAATGTTGCAGTAGTTTTGTGCAGATCATGCAAAAAAACAAACAAACATTTAGTTATTCCATTACTCTCGAAACCATGAATGAACCACGGTATACTGTGTTAAACCCCCTGCGCATGTTCTTGTGGTGCACAATACACTTTCTCTGCCTCACGTTCTTCCTCCTTATCTGGTGCAGCCTGGTGCAGTGCATGTAGCAGCCAGGTGCAGGTGATGAAGCAGGTGTAGAAAGAGATTTATTGATTTTAATCATCTTCTGAAACAGAGTCTTCTGACTGCCAGCAAACATTCAGTCACTCCTGTGGGATAGGATGGACAGATGCGGTGCCGTGTTTCCTCCAGTCAACGGAACAATTTCTGAACAGCTTCTGCGCTGCTGATTGGAGCTTAAGGCAGAGTGAGGTTTGTAAATCATGATAAGGATGTTCTGTGGGAAGACAACAGTTCTGACAGTTGACTACGTAAATGTAAAAGTTGGTGTCAAACTTAGAAAAACTACTGGTTGACCTTTATTTGCATAAGACTGACATTTAAATGGTGTGTGTGAGTGTGTGTGCGTAAAGTTATGCGAGTGTCTGCAGGACAGCCTTGGGGCAACGTGTTCTCCTTTCACTGGAGGCTTGTGGGGGCTTGTTCCATGATTTTGACAGCTTTGCAGATCATAAACTCCTGTCAGCTCAGGTCTACACTTGAGTGCACTGAAACAGTACACTCACCCTCGGAGATCAGCGCAGCCATCTATTGTTGTTCTAACGGAGAGAAAGCTACTGATAACTGATAAACTACTGGTGTCAAGCACCCATTTGACAGAAGCATCTTTTTGCCCTCGGTCACTTTGCTGAATCATTAACTTTAAACGTTCAGTCAAAGCAATTCTGACATTTCAGTTCACATTACGTTAATATTAGTGGGGGACTGAAATGGATCATCTAGTTTTAACCCTTTAAACTCATAGGACTTAAATTCAACAATCTTATAATTACAGTACATATCCCTTCTATTAGTTTCAATGTAGTTATAAATAATGAATTAATAATATGCTTTAACATGAATAACAGAATAACACTCAATAATAAGCCATGTTAATCTTTGCATAGGTTCATTTGAATATGAAAGCCAATTTTCTGAATTTGAAAGTCCAATAAAAGGCAGTTGAGCACCAGGCTAAAAAGGTCAAACAGGTCCTATGGGCTATGTGGATGGATATGGCACTTTCGGGACTGCATAGCCAGTGATGATGGAGACCGGCTTTTTGGTTTTCTCAGCAGAAACAGCAGTCACCTCCCCCCTGCTCCACACAGCTGCAGGCTTTAACTGAAGGCCATGGCCCAGCACAGTTGGTGTGATCTGACTTGAATGTGTCATCAGCATATGTAAATGTGTCTGGAAGCCGGTGTTATAATGCAGTTTGACGCACTTTCATGTCTATTTTATCAGCTTTCAAACAGTGCTTTCTGTTAACTTTGATGCCTTTTTAATTTTGGGCACTGATCCATGTCTTATTCATACCAATTATCCACATGTGCAGGCTGATTTATTGTTTGTTTTATAAACTTTTAGAGACCATTAGAACCCTTGTTTCTACCGCATTGTATTCTTATGCCTTGTAACCGCAACATAATTACACACACACACACACACACACACACACACACACACACACACACACACACACACACACACACACACACACACACACACACACACACACACACACACACACACACACACACACAAAATGCCAAAGGATTTAATACAAATCTAAATGATATAAACCGGCACAAAAAGTACCACTTCATGCTTGTGTTCAGAATTACAAATCATTCATAAAGGATCAACTTTATTTCAACACACCACTCTAATCTCATGGATCTCAGACAGTTGAAATATCTAGACAGTTACAATTTCTTTGACTCATTGCAAGCATCACTGAGAATATCAATATTATCTCTCAGCTGTCACTGTAGTATTTTTTTTTTTTGCCTTTGCCTGCGAATTAAATCCGTTGTAATCTCCTTTCCAGATGATAGAATTCATGGAAACTGGGGTTTCATGGTATTGTGACCAAGCTGATCTTCTGGAGTGTGTGTTTATGTGTGTTTGTTTACTCTGACATCTCAAGGCAAACCCGTGGGACTGGTAAAATAAGATACGGGCAGGGAGGTGAGTTATAGGGGTCTGGCGCCAGTGAGAGGCAGGCTGGGGCAGGAACACAATAACTGGGGAGATACCCACAAGTCTGTACATTTTTGTAATAACCTAATACATCTACTATTGAACTTTCACCTTCTATTGAACTATTGAACTTTTATTATACATGTTAATTCTGTATTAATTCAAGAATATCTATCTATCTATCTATCTATCTATCTATCTATCTATCTATCTATCTATCTATCTATCTATCTATCTACAGTGCCCTCCACTAATATTGGCACCCTTGGTAAATATGAGCAAAGAAGGCTGTGAAAAATTGTCTTTACTGTTTAATCTTTTGATCTTTTGTTCAAAACATTCACAAAAATACTCTGCTCTCATGGATATTAAACAATTAAACACAACACAGGTTTATTAAAAAAAAAATCTTTGTTAAATATAGGTGTGCAACAATTATTGGCACCCTTTTAGTCAATACTTTGTGCTACCTCCTTTTGCCAAGATAACAGCTCTGAGTCTTCTCCTATAATGTCTGATGAGGTTGGAGAATACATGGCTAGGGATCTGAGACCATTCCTCCATACAGAATCTCTCCAGAACCTTCAAATTTCGAGGTCCACGCTGATCGGATTCTCCTCTTACGTTCACCCCACAGGTTTTCTATGGGTTTCAAGTCAGGGGACCGGGATGGCCATGGCAGGACCTTGATTTTGTGGTCAGTAAAAAACATTTTTGTGTTGATTTTGATGTATGTTTTGGATCATTGTCCTGCTGGAAGATCCAACCACGGCCCATTTTAAGCTTTCTGGCAGAGGCAGTCAGGTTTTCATTTAATATCTGTTGACATTTGATAGAGTCCATGATGCCATGTATCCTAACAAAATGTCCAGGTCCTCTGGCAGAAAAACAGCCCCAAAACATTAAAGAGCCACCACCATATTTAACCGTGGGATGAGGTACTTTTCCATATGGTTACCTCGCTGTGTGCGCCAAAACCACCTCTGGTGTTTACTGCCAAAAAGCTCTATTTAGGTTTCATCTGACCATAGAACCCGATCCCATTTGAAGTTCCAGTAGTGTCTGGCAAACTGAAGATGCTTGAGTTTGTTTTTGGATGAGAGTAGCATTTTTTTTCTTGAAACCCTTCCAAACAACTTGGTGATGTAGGCGACTTCAGATTGTAGTTTTGGAGACTTTCTGACCCCAAGACACAACTAACTCCTGCAATTCTCCAGCTGTGATCCTTGGAGATTTTTTGGCCACTCGAACCATCCTCTTCACAGTGCGTTGAGACAATATAGACACACGTCCAATTCCAGGTTGATTCATAACATTTCCAGTTGACTGGAACTTCTTAATAATTGCCCTGATGGTGGAAATGGGCATTTTCAATGCTTGTGCTATTTTCTTATAGCCATTTCCCATTTTGTGAAGCTCAACAGCCTTTTGCCACACATCACAGCTATATTCCTTGGTCTTACCCATTGTTATGAATGACAACGGGAATTTGACCTATGTGTTACCTCATATTTATACCCCTGTGAAACAGGAAGTCATGGTTGAATTTTCTGTTCCTAGTCACCCAGGTGTACTAAAAAATGTAAAATATCAATGGGAATATACTTCAAATATATTTTTCTCATATGAATTCATAGGGGTGCCAATAATTGTTTCACACCTATATTTAACAAAGATTTTTTTAAATAAACCTGTGTTGTGTTTGCAATTGTTTGATAGTATTTTTATGAATTTTTTTAAACAAAAGATCAAAAGGTTATTTCACAATTTTTCACAGCCTTCTTTGTTCATGTTTTACAAGAAATGCTGTACAGCAAACATGCCTTCAAAATAATGAAATTAAATGTTTCTACATTTAAAAAAAATTCAGTAAAGAGCAGTAAACAGTAGTAAATGAAACAAAGTCAATATTTGGTGTGTCAAAAAAATAAACCTAAAACTAAAACTAAAAATAGTAGTCTCCGGTACAGTGTGTGCAGTTTTATAAGGAAATGAGCTGGTAAGTTTTATTGAGCATCTTGCAGAACCAGCCACAGTTCTTCTGGAGACTTTGACTTTCGCACTCGCTTCTTATTTTTGCAGCAAAACCCAACAGCCTTCATTGTGTTTTTTGTCTGAAAAGTGTCTCTTACGTAATATGCTGCTTTCTTTAATGACATACAAACATTTTTCTGTAACATTTAATTTTGTGCTAGAAAACTAATGTTTGGGAATCTAAAATGTTTTTTGTACTGACTTGATAATGTAGAAGTCATAGAATAAAAAATCTATAACAAAGTTTGTACCAAAAAATAGGGTACTTTTGCACAGAACTATATATATATATATATATATATATATATATATATATATATATATATATATATATATATATATATATATATATATATATATATATATATATATATATATATATGTAGAAGAGAGAGAGAGAGAGAGAGAGAGAGAGAGAGAGAGAGAGAGAGAGAGAGAGAATCTTAAGTTCACATTTGAACCTTCTTTGTATTTGCCAATTTGAAATGTTTTGTAGAATGCAATATATCTTAATAGTCTTAATAATCTTAATAAAACAAGTTAATACAAAATGCCCATGAACAGTACTTCATGATATATTAGGACAAGTGTGTGCATCACAGTACAAACATCATGATCACATCAATCTTTGTCTGTATGTTCAATTGTTGTTTGTTCCTGATTGTAAAGTGTCATTGAGCTATGGAAAGGTGCTATATAAATAAAACATTATTATTATTATTATTATTATTATTATTATTATTATTATTATTATTATTATTATTATTATTATTAAACACTCTCTCAACCTGTTATGTTCTTAATTGTGCAATGCAGACGCATGAATCAATTACATATTTAAAAAAATGTGTTTAACTATATAACATGTGTTTTTATGTTTTGTTTCTTTTACTTTCTTTCCTTTCCTCTTCTCCAAATAAGGATGATTATTTTTAGCAGTATATAAAATATTAATAATCAGTGTAAAAATGTAAAAGTGAATCAAATATTACTGCATTTTAGTATGTAGATTTAATATTTTAGTTTCTTGGCTATCCAAGGAACATTAATCCTGAGTGATTAAAGTGTACAAATAAAAAACAGTTGTGCATTAAGGTTTATGCGTTGTTGTGTGTTTATGCCTTGTAAGTAGATCATGCAATGATTTCATCATTTTGTTTTAGTAAATTTTGTAACGCAACTAACATTCAGGTACAGAGGAAACTTCCCTGATATGTTTGTTATACCAATAAAGAAACAGCAAAAAAATAAATCAGATTTATTACTCTGTAGCAACATTTTTAATCCGATTAACCAATTAAAATTTAAACCGATTTTTAATCTATATGCAAACAACACATGTTTGGCAGTTATGAGATGGAACTGTTCATAACTGAATCCTGCTGCAGCCTTTGCCCCCTTTGGAGCACCCTGCCTATATTTTCTGCGTTAGGTCATGAGTTCCCCCCTGAACATCTGCTCCTTTGGATGCAACCAGTTTTTCCCCACACCTGCACTTGATGGAGCTGCAGGGCATCTTTAATCGAGCTTACTATCTCTTCCCCTATCGTGACCCGTGTTTACAAACAACGCTGGCCTCTTGATGTGGCATGTGTCAGTAAATACCAAGCACACTTACACTGTTGTTGGACTAGAAGCAGCTTGTAGCAATTCACACATCTCGATTAGACGAGCCCACTACAGCTGGTTCAGACAGGATTAAAGTTGTTGTATCAATAAAGATAAAAGTGGGAGCGCAGTGAAAGGGCTGGGTTGGGCTATGCTGAAAAGATAACTGTAGCTGTGTGAGGGTCTGTGTATGACTAGCACATGCCAGTGATATCAGAAAATCTATCATTTAGATTGACAGCCTTTTGCAGACACTCTTATCCAGAGCGACTTATATTTATACCACTGAGTGTTAAGGGCCTTGTTCAAGGGCCCAGTAGTGGTAGCTTAACAGTACTGGGATTTAAACTTATGACCTTCCAATCAGCAGTCCAATGTCTTAACCACTAAGCTACCACTGTAAGTGAGTTTGTGGCTTGTTTAGAGACTTCTTAATTATTCTACAACTTCTTCAGCGCTCTGCAATTTGTCAAAAAATGACTGTGAAAAATGTATTCAGTATTTTATTTTATTTATTTATTTAATTTATTTTTTGGTTCTGATACCAGGCAAGAAAACACTTTTATACTCAAGAGATACGTTTACATTTACGTGTCAAACAATTATTTAACAGAAAGCAACTGCCACACTTTATTCCTCCGCTGAGACGAAGACATAAAGCACAGCCGGATCCTAATCTAAATCATGCAGACAGGCACACCTCTGTAAATATCAGGCACACTTTCTTTGTTGCTTAGATCCGATCAATTAGATAAGTATGTATGAAAGTCTAAATGGAGAGAATTGTATTGTGTGGAGATCATAGATGACTATGTTTTGGAAATAAACAGTACGTGGAGGAAGGAGGTCAGGAATGTGTATGGCAGAAGTGCCAAAAGCAAGAGGTGAAGACTGCAGCACATGCCACTTTTATCTCCCAATCAGAACACACTGATCACATCATGTACACACTGGACCACTGTGGGACTTAATTAGCCAAATAAGGTGAATGTAATGTAAATGTAATTAGGGCACTTAGCCTAAGATACAAAGGTATGCACATTTTCTGGCATTACTGATCTTAATGCTTTTATACTTTCATGAAGGCTATAACTTCGATAATTTGCGTCACCCCATATACACATTAAAATCAAGTTCTTTAAAGTGATGCCAGAATCTTTAAAAAAAAAAAAAAAAAGATTTCCTAATGGATCTTTTGATTGATGGATCATTAACCGCTTTCGTTGGTGCTAGAGAGATTTTTTCCCATAACCATGTGTTACTCTGACATGGAAGGATCTTTGGAGTGAATGGTAATTTCATTTATTGTGGCAAGAACAAAACTGATTAAGGAGTAAATGATTCTTCAGGAAACCTAAAACTGTTCTTTTGGGAATCAAAAAAATTTCTCTAAAGAACCTTTGTTAAGTTGCATATCTAAAGCTGCACTACTGAAACTGAACTAAAAAGTATTTCAAGTTTATAATTACAAAGTTATGAAATTTGAATTCAAGATTCAATAGTATTAAACAAATATTAAGTGACACCGTGTGAGAAGTGTATTAGAGACATTTCTGATTATGTCCAGTGCACATCTAAAATGATATGCTGCATATTTATTTTGTTTTGAAATAAATGTATTCTGTACACTGTAAAAAAGGGGGTTTTAAAGGTCCCTCAAGGCTTCCTTGGATAAATAAGGGCTCTTAGCTTCCTAGAAGGGTTATACCTGGAATCTGCTCTGATAGGAAAACACTTAAGTTGTTTGGAATGTAAGGGTTTCCCCAGAAGGACAACTGAAAACACCTAAGGTTAAAAATTTTTGTCTGAAGAGTGTACATTTTACATTATTTGTATGTGTGGGCTTTTAAGCTGGACCTTTTTGAGGGAACTGTTAAAGGATCAATGTCAAACCCGACAACTGATTGTTTCCCAGTAAGGAGAGGTTACAAGTCGATGACTAAGAACCATTAACTATCCCAAAAACATGCTTACTCCAAGAGTATAGCACATGTAAATTATTATTAGTACTATAATAAAACTGTAGGTTTTGTGTTTTTAAAATGAAATATACAGATGGATTTGATGCATGTAGTAGCAGAGTACTCATTATTGCTATATCCCTGTTTTTATCAAGGAAAGATGTTTGGATGTGTGGCTGCTGTGGCCTGCCTTGCCAGAGGGAGAGAGTTTGAATGCTGATTCAATGCTGGAGAAAGTTAGCCAGTTGATGACATCAGCATTTCCAAATGGATTTGTCTGTGGGAATTTTTCACCACTGGCAAATCCATATTATAAACACAAAGAGCCTTTTGTTACAATTGTTATTTTTTATAATTGGGCATAATGAGCAGAAGAAACGTTGCTTTCACATCCTTATTTGATTTATGTGAATGCTGAACCCCCCACGTATTATTACTGGTGAAATAAAATGCTGCCTTGATCTTATCAAGTTAATTAAAGCATCTTTGTTTAATTGCCTGAGCTGAACTGCATCCTTTCAATCACACCTTTAAGCAGATATGAAGGTTATGGAGCAGAATTAAATCTTTTTTTACTTCCACAGATATCACTCACGGTGTTGGGACATTTTTTTTGTTTTGACCTAAAATGTTGTTGTAATTGGGGGGACTGCACCTTGAAACCCAGCGGAACAAGTTTTGCTCCATTTATCATTTTTTCCCCGCTGTCAAACCAGTCTTTTCCCCCTTCTTTTAGAGTTTGTTGTTCAACGGATCCTTTGGCTATCCCCTTCACACACCCCCACACTCGTCATGTGGATCAGTGACTAAAATAACAAATACCTTCTGTCTGCCACCAGCACTGTCATTAAAGCTTAATCAAAGCTTTTATTTGGATTTTTTTTTTCAGTGTATGTTTTAAAAAAAAAAAAAATGTAACATCATTGGAGTGATTCATATCCAAGAATAATGTGAAAAAAATGTATAATCTGTATTGCCACATTATAATTACGCTTCCTGATTTGTTTTATACAAAGTAGTCATACAAAAAAATTTCAGTTTCATTTTGGTTTATTTCTGCACAGATACATATACACACATAAACATATATCACAGTAACAAAATATATATATAAAAAAACAACAACCCCACAAATACATTACAGTCAGTGCAGTGAATGCACTACGACACAATGGTTCATACACTGGAAATATTTTACAACAGAAAAACAATACATCATTAGCACATCAGAAATACTTAGCCGTAACCTGAAATGAGATGCTTTCAGCAGTTGGGGATGAGAGCCGAGTGTCTGAGCATTCACACAGCGAAGTGAATTGGGGGAAGGGGTGGAGTGGGTCCCTTAGTGTTTGCTGGATCTGCTGACTCAGGCAACACTGTGGGAATTTAGGTAACTGTTTTAGCCAACTGCTTTGTCAAGTGCCGGGTGGAAAACACACTTTGATTCCTCTTTTACTCTACACGTCAGTGCCTTCCCGTGGATACACCATGCCAGCAGAGTCCAGGCCTGGGTAGAGATTGCTACTGAATTGACTAAGGATTGAGTCACTGTAGCTGCCTGTGTAGTGAGAGGGTGAGGAAGAGATGCTTGGTTGAGGCGGGGGAGGAATCTGCGACTCCCAATGTGGTACTGTAGCACTTGGCGAATATGAGCCAAAACCCCCGGTTGGAGAGACCCTTTGAGTGTCCAAAGACACACCCAGTGGCATTGAGTGGAGCAGAGCACCCTCTCGCATGCTACTTGAACCTGAGACCATTTCATTCATTTGAGACAAGAAGCCATTAAGGCAGGGGGCTGTGCCTGCTGAAACTGGAGAGGGTCCTCTCTCGGATTCGTGACTGGTGTTATTCTGGTCTTTTGGGCTGGATGCAGTAGAGTCTGTTTCTGTGTAGCCTTTTCCCTCTTCCTCAGGCAGGGAATCGGATTTTCTCTTTCTCTTGCGACGGAAGTTACCGTTATCAAACATTTTCTCACAGTTTGGGTCGAGAGTCCAGTAGTTGCCCTTTCCTGCACACAAATATTACAATTACATTAAAAACATTACTTCATTTGCAATAATTTGCTACGATACTTTGGTTAAAATCAAATTTAGCTAAAAGAAAGCAAGAAGAAGAAAGTCTTACCTGGGTCATCATCATCCCTTGGCACCTTCATGAAGCAATCATTGAGTGAAAGATTGTGACGAATGGAGTTCTGCCATCCGGCCTTGCTCTTGTTGTAGAAAGGGAAGTTGTCCGCTACGTACTGATAGATTTGACTGAGCGTGAGCCTGCGATTTGGGGCACCGTTTATTGCCATGGCAATCAGAGCTGAATAAGAATATGGTGGTCTAACAAGTTTCATCAGGTCTTCTTGAGAAGGCAAAGAAAACCAGCTGAAACCCCCTTCTGGGCCCCCCATTCCTCCTGCACCAAGATAGGGTCTCTGCATGCCATAGGGCTGTGGCCCTCCCCCGAGGTTGGGCGCAGCATTCAGCCCAGGGCTACTGAACCACAAATAAGGGTTGGAGGACGGGGTGGCATAGTCCACCAGATCACTGGCAGATGGCAAGGTCTGCTGTGGGTTTGGCAGAGGTGGCGCGCTGTAGAAGTTGTCGTTGTACAGGCTGTACTCTTGGGATTCCTGGCCCATTGTGTGGAACTGGGGTGACAGGGCTTGTGGCACAAATGATGTCATGCTCACCCTAGTTCTGTCTGTCGCCTTCTGTTTTTCCAGCTGGAGATGAAAACACGGTGTGTAAGAAATTCAGTCTTCTTTGTCCCACTGTATGTCCAGCTCACGTGGGTTGGTCAGGTGCACCATAACCGGCTACCTGTATCACCTGAAGTATTTATACCTCTTTGGCTACACCCTCTCTTATCTGATTGGCCGTTCCATGGACACCTCACACCTAATTTGTTTTTGATGAAATTAGAGGCGGGGTGGAAAAACACCTTTGACAAGTGGAACTTAGAAGCATGTTCTTGGAAATTTCCTTTGAATTAAGAATTGTTGAATTGCTGCCACAGATGAAAATTGTTGGGTGACACATTGCTTTACTGAACCTTATTACAGATCTCTATATGCAAAAATGAATAGTCAGTGCCTCCAAGAAACACTTTTAAAGGCTTTTATTCAGGTCTCACATTTGGCAAAAAGATTTTTTATTTATTTTAATACAAACATAGACATGATTATGGTTATTAGCCTACATTCACCACTGTTTTTTATTAACCAAGTAAATGTATTCTGTTTGTGCATAGTTCTCTGAATTCATTAGACTTGTCAAATTGATTAGACTTGATATGTCTCTGCATGCTTATTTCACAGGCATTTAAAAGCGAACGACTTGAATGTAACTGTCAAATATGGCAATTATTGTGAGGATTGACATAATTATTATTGCAGCTAAAGAATGTTCGATTTTACACTTAAACCTTAGTGTTTGTTTGTTTTTAATATATATTAAAGCTGCTGTTTCTTTGTAAAAAAAAAAAAAAAAAATATATATATATATATATATATATATATATATATATATATATATATATATATATATATATATATATATATATATATATAAAAGGTGATGTTTCTTTTTTAAAAATAGAAGCAAACATACAAACAAACAAATAAACAAATAACACTTAAAAATACAACAACACAAGAAAACTAACCTTAACCTCAGTAACCGAAAGGAAATATTTAAGCTCTTTAGATTACTTTTAAGTAAAAGCTGCAGATTTTTGTTAAAACAAAACAAAACAAAACAAAACCCCTAACCATAACCACATTAACCAAATGGAAGTCTTCCTTCTTTTAGTTTTTTTTTCTTCTAAAAAACAAAATACAAAACAAACAAACAACAACAAAACCCCCAACCTTAATCACAGTAAACAAAAGTTAATATTTCAGCTCTTTTAGTTTTTCAAAATGAAAATTGTCGTGTTTTTTTTTTTTTTTTTAAGCTTTCCTTGTGTGCACCTTCTAAATGTCTCCACAAGGTCAAACCTTTCAAACATTTGGTCCTCGCCAAAATACAAAAACAAAACCCCAAACAACAAACACACACACCGCTGGAACTCTCCGTACCTTTCTGAGCGCTCACTGTAACCGGATCCGCGGTGACCCGCCCCTAGCTGAGCGCGCGCGCCATTCACCTGCTCGTGGAAAAGTGCGTGGCATCAGCGCGCACCTGCAGCCCGTTGTTCAACTAGAGGCGAAGAATAAATATCAACGTGTCATTTACCGACTCACACATACGTGACTGTCGCATCATGATGATAATGATAATAATTCAGGATGCTTTCCAGAAATCTTTTTTTATTATTATTATTATTATTTTTTTTGTTATATAAATATTTGCATAATATATCCCAAGTCGAACCTCAGCCACAGAGCCATAGTCAAAACGAACCCCGTCGTGTCTTATCGTCTGCAGCCTATCAATTACAGTCTAATTAATACAAGGCCTATGGGATATTTACATAGCCCACAGCAAGTGTCCTATCCAACTTCTAGCAAATCGTATAATCACATTTTATTAGGCTGACATGTTTAACAAATCACTCGTAACTGAATCCCTTTGTGCTGCTTACGCGCCCAGTCCCTGATGACAGTTTGATAGTTTTTTTTTTTTTTTTTTTTTTTTTTTTCCTTCTGCAGGTCGTTTTTTTAACTGTCGAGATATTAATTGAAATAAAACCGAACTCTTTTGCTTGCCAGAAATGTCTCTCATGGAAACAGATTATTTATTCTTCCTAAATAGTCGACACACGTGCATATGAAATATGTACACCATGGTAAATTAGAGCTGCAGAGAATTTTATTCAAGCAAAAAAAAAAAAAAGATAATCTCCAAAAGATATCCAATCATTTCAGTGTGAATGGCAGAAAAATGACCATACATGCAAACACATAAATATTTAAGAAGATTAATCTGAAAAACAAAAAGTAAAAAAAAAAAAATCTTGATAGATTTAGCTCAATCCATGATTGACTCATGCACTTGGTTGTTTGTCCTGGTGGCCATCCGGTCTCCAGTTCTATATCTTAGAGCACATATCGTTCTGTCTATATACTTTCTTTTGTTCATTAAGCTGTAAAGAGCAGCACACACGCACTTCCCCATGACTATATATCTATTTATCAATAGCAAGATGCATATCCAGCTTATTGATGTGACTGCGTCCAAAAACATACAATTAACAAAATTTTGCTGTCGTGTCTTTATGATCCCTCGGGGAAAGTATTTGTTCATAGTGATGTTTTTCCTGTCATCAGGTGTTGTCCTTTCGAGAGTCAAAATCCAGCAGGGTGACACAGAGCACACTGGTTTTGTTGACCTGTTCCACGGTTTTTAGCATCAATCAGCAGCAGTGGCATCTGCTTGTGTTGGTTGATGATGTCACTAACACTTTGAAAGACCTGTTAAAGAAATTAAATCCATTTGACTTTTACTATGTATATAGTGTAAATAAATAAATAAACAAACAGTGGTGGTATTTAATGACCAACTTTACTAAAGCAAGTGCAGGAGTACCTCAGAAGATTTAAGGCCGGTACCAAGCAGGAAGCCGTCCCGAGCTTTGCGAATCTGAATGTTGAAGACTTTGTTCTGGTAAAGTACCATGAGTGTGTAAGGCTGGGTGACGGAGCCCTTTGAGCTGTCCCGTACCAAGAATGTTCCATCCTAATGCAGGGTAGACGTGATGTGGAAGGAAATATCAAGAGTTTACCAGAGTATTTGGGTATAATTATTGGGTTATACTGGAAGGCAGGTCAGTGTTATAAAAAAAAGACTCACCATGTTTACCCGTCTCAGATTGCCTTCTGCCTGACCGCGTGTAACCTGTCCCACATACCATAAAGGGTCCATATCCTACAGAAAGACAGACAAAATACATTCATTGGGATTTTCTGGTTATACAGGTGCATCTCAAAAAATTAGAATATCCTGGAAAAGTTCATTTTTTCCCCGTAATTTAATTAAAAATGTGGAACTTTCATTACACATAAAGTGAAATATTTCAAGCCTTTTTTTGTTTTAATCTTGATGATTATAGCTTACAGCTCATGGAAATCAAAAATCCAGTATCTCAAAATATTAGAATAAACAATTTATAATACAGAAATGTCGACCTTCTGAAAAGTATGTTAATTTATGCAGTCAATATTTGGTCTGGGCTCCTTTTGCACTAATTACTGCATCAATGTGGTGTGGCATGGAGGCAATCAGCCTGTGTTACTGCTGAAGTGTTATGGAAGCCCAGGTTGCTTTGATAGCGCCCTTCAGCTCGTCTGTATTGTTGGGTCTGGTGTCTCTCATCTTCCTCTTGACAATACCCCATAGACTCTCTATGAGGTTCAGGTCAGGCGAGTTGGCTGGCCAATCAAGCACCATGGTCAGCAAACCAGTTACTAGTAGTTTTGGCACTGTGGGCAGGTCCCAAGTCCTGCTGGAAAAGGAAATCAGCATCTCCATAAAGCTTGTCAGCAGATGGAAGCATGAAGTGCTTTAAAATCTCCTGGTACACGGCTGCATTGACTCTTGACTTGAGAAAATACAGTGGACCAACACCAGCAGATGACATGGCACCCCAAATCATCACTGACTGTGGAAACTTCACACTCAACTTCAAGCAACTTGGATTCTGTGCCTCTCCACTCTTCCTCCAGACTCTGGGACCTTGATTTCCAAATGAAATGCAAAATTTACTTTCATCTGAAAAGAGAACTTTGGACCACTGAGGAACAGTGTTTTGAGTAAAAAGGTGTTTTGAGTTAATTAGCCAAATAGAGCTCGTCTCAGGTCGTTGCTGTATTATAAATTCTTTACTCTAATATTTTTGAGATACTGGATTTTCCCAGTATCTCATTTCCATGAGCTGTAAGCCATAATCATCAAGATTAAAACAAAAAAAAAGGCTTGAAATATTTCACTTTATGTGTAATGAATCTAGAATATTTGAAAGTCTCACTTTTTGAGTAAATTACAGAAAAAATGAACTTTTCCACGATGTTCTAATTTTTTTTTAGATGTACCTGCACTTCATAATATGTGCATCAGTACATATTATCAGCAACACCCCCTGTCCATCAGTGGGTAGGAACCACTATAGGACTAGTGAACTAATTTTGGCTTTTGCTCCATTTTCAGCTCAGCAGTGACGCTGACATGGTAGTGTCTGTGGTGCTGGTATTACGTGTATTAAGTGCATCAGCATTCCTGGGCTTTTCATGGAATTTTATAGCGAAACAGTCCAGCAACCAAAAATATCCAGCTGACACCAGTGCTATGGTCAGAAGCTGACACTGATAAAGAGTTACACAATGATTAAACACACTTCATGGGAAAAGATGATCTAAAATTTCTAACTATACACCTACAAGTTGGAGGTAGACGTTTATAATAATACTGCCAATAACTGTACACAGAGTTTATTTCAAACTCCAGTCAATATATGAACATTTTTATTACAGAAAAGAATAACCAGACTGGTTTGAGTGGACAAGAAGGGAAGGGTAACTCAAATAATTACTCGTTACAACCATGGTGAGCAGAAAATCATCTCCGAATGCACAACATGTCAACCTTTGAGGTGGATGGGCTACAACAGCAGAAGACCACATTGTGTTCCACTCCTGTCAGCCAAGAAGAAGAATCTGAGGCTACAGTGGGCACAGACTCACCCACACTGGACAGTTGAAGACTGGACAAAGACCAGGTGATGTTTTTCCAATGACAGTTTATACTCCAGTATAAGACAATATACGTAGAGTATTTATTACTGATTTCTTTTAGTTAACTTGACTAAGAGAAAAATCAAACCCCCTTCCTTAACTTTACAGAACACTGGTGTTGCTTTTAAAAGCAGTGTGTATTTTTTTTTATTATTATTTTTTGTTCTATTTAAATAAAATTTTCAGGCCGTTTACTTACAGTCCAGCTTTAATATAAAAAAAAGCCATCATAATGATCAGAATAACCTACTTCCACATGTACTAGTAAGGACCTGAACTGCTGAAGACTCTGAGACTATATGTTGGAATGCTAGTGAAAAGGCGCCACCTGCTGAATACCCCATATAACAACAAGTTGAAACCCACCTGCTCTCCTCTTGAATCTAGATCAGAAGGCCTCATTGGTTGTTGTGGGGGAATTCTCGAATTACCCCCTCTCATTGCTGTCATTTAGTAAAAATTGGTCAGATTATTAGTCACTTCATTGGTTTATTTGGTAGAAGTCATGATTTTGTAGAGTCTGATGGTACGTACCATCATGCAGTCTTGGAGGTAGAGATGCAGTCTGATTAATACTGTAAAAAACAGGTAATAGTTTTTCAAATATTCATATTACATACTTTTATATGTGAGGAATAAACACAAGACAGGGTGTGCTGTTATGGGAAAATAATAAACAATGGCATGGTGTGATGCCTGAAGTGAACTATTTTCCTGTTATATAGTAAACCATGTTGTGTTTTATTCTGCCTATAACACAGCAATTTGCCAGTGATAATTTTTTACTTATTTATTAAAGAACCACACGCTGTACTTTTCCTTAGTTTATAATTAAATTTAATTTTGTGGAAATCCATGAAACAATGTATTGCTAACACTTACATTATAGCATCACCAGCCTCTCTGTTTTTTGCCTCTCTATTGAAGTTAGTAAGACTAGAAATGCAACTTATGTTACCATATTATTGTAATTTACAATTTTTAATTTAACTGAATGAGCTGTTACTATAGAAACAGTAACGCATTAGAACAAGCGACTATTAGAGCTGCAGGTGTAGGAAATTAATCAACATCAGAACTGAGAACTCAGCATCACTGTGGTATAAAATAGTTTAGCAAAGTTCCATTAAAATGAGAATAATATTCTAGTGAGCTTCACAAAACACCTGCCTAGATAAATACATTTGTTTGTACGATAAGTAATTATATGTAATGAGAATGAAAAGTGAAGATATTGTATGAGTCATTATAGCGGTGTACTTTTTACACAGATGGAGAAACATATTTTAGTACAAAATGAGGCAAAGTTTTTAAGGAAAAACAACCCCACGCCCTCAACTTTAATTAGCACCCTGATTGCTATCAAATTTACACAAAACGCATTACTTTCAGCATCACTTTTAGAGTAGCACATCTTTTAACATTATTTTGTTGAACTTGTTGTGTTAGCTTCAGTATGAAGATTCTTGTACCAAAGTAGATGTACCTGTCAGGTGGACCTCCAGGTCCATGTGGGTGTGGTCTTGGTGATGGATTCCTGGCGTGCTTGGTGTGAGGAAAAGTGAAGCTGGACCTGGCACCTGTGAGAATAAGCAGAAAAGAGGGTGTGCTATTATGCAGTATTTATAATTTAAATGTAAATACAATATTTCTAACAAAGAGAATCACTGTGCCGAAAACAATGTAATGAAGAAATATGAAAGAAACACTTACCATCATCAAGGAACTGTTTAGGAGAGACAAAAACAATGGAAGACATTATATACAAAGACTGATATACATACTACTAGATGTCATAAGAATAAGACATAACAACAGCAACAACACAAGTTGTTATCACAGGGCCAGACAAAACGAAGGAAGTCTTAATAAACCAGGGATGAACTCAGAAACAACTACAGTCTATTGATGGTTTAAAATCTTTAATGATGTGTTACGCTTTATGAAGATGAAACCAGCAAAAAAGGCCACACTGTTGCTGAACTTGACTGGCTAAGTAACTTAATGAATTCCATATAACAATCTTCCTCTCCAAAAATGGATCAATTCCAAATAAATGGCCGAATGACATACAAAAGGACATGAAGTTGCAAAAAAAATGGTTTTATGAGCTTATGAGTAATTACTTTTTAGCAACATTTGTAATGCAATATTGTGCACAAATGGTTGCATTGATTTTTTGAATGGAAAAAATTAAAATACCTCAGCTCTGGGATCAGGAGATTGTCTGTCAAAAGAAAAATCAGACAGTTTATGTTATTAGCTATTGAAGCTATTGAACTCTTGTGTGTTAGAATGTTTTACAAAAATGAGATGATTTCTATAGGGAAGACTGACATTGTGCACTTTAGACATTTTTTACAAAGCCAAAACGATTACACTATATGGCAAAAGTATGTGGACACCTGACCACGACACCCATATGTGCTTGTTGAACATCCTGAATGTGCCCATTCAGCCACAAAAGCATTAGTGAGGTCAGGCACTGATGTTGGGAGAGGAGGAGTGGCGTGCAATCAGCGATCCAGTTCATCCCAAAGATGTTCAGTGGGGTTGAGGTCAGGGCTCTGTGCAGGCCGCTCGAGTTCTTCCACTCCAAACTTGACAAACCATGTCTTCATGGAGCTCAATTTGTGCACAGGGGAATTGTCATGCTGGAACAGGTTTGGGCCTCTTAGTTCCAGTGAAGGAAAATTGTAATGCTACAGCATAAAAAGACATTCTGTGCTTCCACCATTGTTGTAACAGTTGTAACAGAAAAACCCACATATGGGTGTCATGGTCAGGCGTCAACATATTTCTGGCCATATAGTGTATGTCCAGTTGCTTCCAGACAGCATTGTCATACAAAACCCATATATCAAAAACAAACTAGACTTAAGTAAGAGTAGCGTACCTGTTAAAAGATTGACCAGAAGTAACAGAGGAGGCACTTCTCCGCACCCCTCCTGCTGCAGGTAGTGGGGGTTTGGCCATTCGTGGAGGCTCCAAAAGCTTATCCATTCCAGCATTCCTGTTTTTGGCAGCATCACAGTGACAAACATTTAACATTAAAAGGTGTAATGGCTAATTTCTTTTCATTGCTTTTACAAATTACTGAAAGCCTCAACTCATTGAGGTTGCATCCTGTCAGTCTTGTTATAGTTACGCCTCCATCTTTACATTCTGTACCACATTCCAGTGTGAAATGGGCAGAGTTGCTAGACATTATAGTTGTAGGGGGAAGAAGTGTGATAACCTGCACAAATGCTTAAAGACAAACGTGTAAATCAGAGTAAAGTATGATACCAAATTAAGTGCATTCTTCCCCTCTACAGTAAATATGATCATTACATTAATGTTATAAACAGGTAAAGTGTTTTAATGAAAGAACTTGTCAATATTTATAGGTAACCTTGTCATAACTGGCCAACAGAGGTGGACAGTAACGAAGTACATTTACTTGAGTAGTGTACTTAAGTACACTTTTTGAGTATCTGTACATTGCTTGAGTATAATTTTTTTCTGGAAACTTGTGACTTTAACTACATTTGAAAGACAAATATCATACTTTTCACTCCACTATATTTATATCAACGTCCTTGAGTCGAAAGTCGTTCCTATGTAGCAGCTTTTAAAATCAGTGGATGATTTTTTTTCTTCTCTAAAACGTGCTTGGTTTTTTTGCAGGTGACAGACAGCCTATCAATAATCACTCTTGTAGGGTCATGTGTCGTGAAGTTCAATGATTTCCCAGCATTTTCTGAACACTGATCAGTTGGCAAAATGGAAGAAGAAGGTTCCTCGGCGCAGTATGCACACCCATAGCCATACTTAAAAAGTATGTTTCAGTTTTTTGAAAAGGTCAAAGATTTTTTTCTTTTTAAATGTTTGCTTTGTTTGCCTAAAACAAAGCAAATCACAGCCTTCAAAAACTTGCCGTCCAACCTGCGGAAGCATATTGAGGTATTTAAACTTTTCATTTCTTGTGAAAGCTTGAAATTGTCTGTGATTTAGAGCTAAAGTTTCAGTATGAAGTATGGTCGGTCAAATGATTTATGGATTTGCCCGCCAAGCTGCCATAGCCTTGTGGTTACACCGCTTACGCATAGGTAAGGTTCGACAATGACATTAGTTAGCATGCAAAAGCGTAAATTCAAATGTAAATGAGTTTAAGAGTCAAATAAATTAATATCTTATAACTTTTATAGTTTTTTAGTTCCCTTGCATAATTAGTATAGTTATGTGTAGAGCTGCACGATTAATCATAAAAAGATCGCAATCTCGATTCAAACACCCACTCGATCTCTTTCCTAAATGATAACGATTCGCCTGTCTATTAAACCTTTGACAGAAATTACACCGGAACATTCAAATCTGTGTTGGTGCTGCCGCTGAGCCAGAGAGAGCAGTTATCATTTCTATAGGTTTGGTTACATTCTAAAAGCTCTTTATTCCACAGATACTACAAGCTAGTCAGTGTATTCAGTAGGTTGCTTCAGAGGCATAATGTATTGTAAGTATTACATACAACAACAAAAAAAACAATGCGTTGACATAAAATAGGAAATTTACTTTTGATACTTAAGTACTTTTAAAAGCAAGTACTTCTGTACTTTTACTTAAGTAAACATCTGTCTTTACAACTTTCACTTGTAATGGAGTAATATTTGACCAGTAGTATCTGTACTTTCACTCAAGTAATGGAGTTGTGTACTTTGTCCACCTCTGCTGGTCAAGTAGTATGAAACAATTAAAAGTTAGCTAGCTAGCTAGAGAACTAACATAGCTAAACACTGTATATGTGGATGATTAAAAAATAAACAGATTGTTTTTCCAGAAGATCCTGCACGCACTAGAGCCGAAATTCTCCCATTTTCTTCCAAGTTTAGTCACCTGCCAGATTCCACCCACCAGCCAGCTTTCCCCTAGCATATGACAGCTACCAACCAGGGAGGGTGAAGGCTATAACGTGCTTCGTCCAAGACATGTGAAGCCGACCAACCACATTTTTTTGAAATGCTGCTCATGTTGTGTCACAGGGCAGCGTAATACACTCAGAGGAACACACTATCTGCCCTCTTATCTAAGTTCACAGATGCCCACAATGGCTAGTGTTGCAATGACTGACAGGGGAGAGAGATTATGCCATTCCTCCTATCCAGAAAGCATGGCCAATTTTTCTCCCTTGGCTTCCAGCCACTTGGTGTGAGGCAGGAATACACCCTGGATGGGACACCACATCATCGTAGGGCATGATGCACATACACATTCACATGCTTTCACACCCAGGGGCAATTTCACATAACCAGTCCACCTATCTGTATTTTTATCTTTATTTTGGCAGGTAGGAGGAAACCGGTGAACCCCGGAGGAAACCCACACAGAAAGAACATACAAAACACCCGCTTCACCACCGTGCCACCCACAAATACATTTCATACTTTAAAATTCAGTACTGCAAATGCACTTGCAGAAAGGGACTGTTGTGAGATGTGCAAATGCAGTGACGAACTCTCAGTGGTTAATTAACAACAGCCCAAACATGGCTGGAAACTGTGGTTTTGCATGAGTCACCTCTGCAGCAAGACTGTTTAGTTGCAAACAGACTGCTCATGTGTAGGCTTTGCAATCAAACAGCAACAAATATATTTGGTGACTGATCAAATACTTTTCAAATACTGATCAAATCAGGTATCTTTTTCTAGCCCGATTTATTGTTAAATAAGCTTTTCTCATTTAGCAGCGCGTCCACTGTTATTACTCAGAAACCCAAGCACCGCTTTGTTTAAATCTATACCATATTATATAATGCAATATCACTTTTTTGCTAACCAAAATTAACAGCACACACCCAACTTTCTCACAGACCTATCTCGCTCACGGTCAAACGTGTCTCACCAGAAGTGGCTTCTGTATTTTTCTGAGATTGAATTATGTTTTAATCAGCCACATAGCAAGTTCTAACAGGAAAAGTACAGATTAACTGCAGAGAAGGTCATAAAAAGGCCACGAGATACAGATACTTTACAACGTCATGGAATAAAAATGTTAAAAGAATATGACAGTACCTTGCTGGCGGCTTGACACTCTTTATGGGACATCGTTTATTGGAAGAAAAGAAAACAACGTGAATATTAAAAGTGAGATTCAGATCAAAGTAATGACAAAATAGCATGAATTGCATGACTTTGTACCAAAAGGTAGGTACTTGCGTTTTGTAGAGCTTATTTTTAGTAAAGATATTGTATTAAAAATGTGTTGAACTATCTTAACCACTAAGTCAGTATGCTATGACATTTGTATTATTCTTAAAATTTTCAAAATTCCTTACTTTTTTTTTTTTGGTAATTGATTTGATCCTATTTTATATTTCTATTTTATACAAATACAAACTAACTGTTGTGCTGCTGATTACAAAGAGATCTAGCAAAATCTTTCTAACAAACTCATTTATGAAATATTTTCATGTTTTATAAATCAGCTATTAATGACTGGAGTAAGTAATACTCTGCAATTCACACAGTTTGAAGTATGTTATGTAAAGTTAATGCCAACTTAGTTTAGAATAATATGTTTCCCTTACCCTCTCATTTGGGGTACTGACATTCCCACCTGTGAACACAGAAAGCAGACAGGTATTAATCTGCAGTGATTAATTACACAAAGCCTCTGGATAAAAGCTGTGTTAAGTGATGGTGGAGCTGACAGAAAACATTTCATAATGGTCTCTAGTCATTTTTGTGACCTCAGTCCAAGAAGTACCTTTTAGTTCTGTTTCTCTTTGTGCCTGACCAGTGAAACCTAGTAATCACATTGCTCTCTTTAGTCAGTATGTGGCCTTATGTTGCTGTCATGTCATTTGTCTTTAAGCCATTTCGGCCTGATTTTGAGCTGTTTATACTGTATGTTTGAGGAACGTGAACTGATAAATGACTTTTTACTTGCAGATTCAGTACAGGATAATGGTGTTTGGAGTTAAAAAGCATGATACAATGAGATATCCACAGGCTGTATCCACATAAAAGGTACAAGATACAAAATATACTTCTTTGAAGCTAAAGAGACTATTCGATCATTCATTCTACTTCAATAACCGCTTTATCCTGATCAGAGTCCCAGTGGATTCGGAGCCTATCCCGGGATCACTGATTGCACGACAGGAATCACATGGTACTATGCACACATATTCACACCAAGTCGCCAATCCACCTATCAACATGGATTTGGACAAAACCCACATGAACATGAGGAGAATATATGAAATTCCATAACTTGAACTCAGGATCGAACCAGGGACCCTAGAGCTGGGAGGAAGCAACGCTACCCACTACAATACCATTCCACCCTAAGTACTTTCAGGGAAGCCAAATTTAGAAACATAAACACACCATTTGGCAAGAAAGACAACATTTTCTTTAATGTGACATGATGGTTTTATGAGAAACTACGTCAGGTCATAACATTTGTACATTTACTTAGAATTGCTCTCTGTAATGAAATAAGTTACCTTTATTATTAACCCCCCTTTCCAGACTCCCTGGTTTTTTACTGCGATCAGGAGCTGAGAGGAAAAATGAAAAGAATTAATAACGGATGGATGAAAAAATATAAGAACCTCCACCAAACAAACAAGAATGCACAGTGTCTTCTTACGAGGAGGTCTCTGAATCCTTTGAGGAGACTGTTCTGTTCTTGGGAATGTCCCAACAATCTGCCAGTGATAGATGATATTTATTGGCATTATAATAGTTAAAGAAAGCAGCTGAGGCAGAGACAATAATGCTGAGTAAGACTTACACTTGGGCGTCCCATAGCAGAAAGTGGAGGACCAGGACCAGGCCCGGGCCGTGCTGGAGGCACTGGTGGCTGGCTTTTGACTGAAGATCGATCTAGATGCAAAACAAAGTGGATATGTAAAGAATAAAACACAATGAGGTGTGCTGTTATAGATAAACAATCAACAATGCGAAGTGGATTATTTTTGAAGATCAGGGGTTTTTTTCCTCCAAGTTTCCCCCAACGCTACCAATTTTTCGTTAATTAAATAACGACACATCATACTTTCTATTCATTTCTGGAAAAGGTGATTGCTTTAAGACTACACGGGAATCCTGGTGTCACCAAAAATTTTATTAAAATGTGGCAGTGAAATGCTTCTATATTAAATGCAGAAATGTGTCTATATTATTCATCACTCTGGGTGAAATACAATAGATTAGCGAATCAAAATATGAAATATCTCACTGCAATATCATGCTGTTCATTCATTTGTTTTTGGTGGACAGAGCAGCATGCATGAAAATCTTTTCATGAAAATCAAGACTGTAGAAGTACCTCTGATAGAAGTCCATTGCTGCATGGCCTCTGTGGGATTCTATAGCCGATTTGAATACACTTTGTTTTAATGGGAGAAAAAGAATGGGAGAAAACATTCATTGGACAACAGAGTTTTAATGTGTCATTTTATGTCTGGCCCAGACACACGGCTTCACTAGGAGTTGATAAGTGAATAGGTGAGTGTGTTTTGCATAGAAATAAATATCTCAGTGTTTACTGGACAGTGTGCTCTTCGCTTGTTCCGCCTGGACGATTGCTTCTCCATATGATGATTGAGGGGCCTCTCAAAGTGGCGGAACCTTGTAACCAACTGCCAGTCATTGAAACAGTAATGAACATGACTGACAACTCAAACTTAAACATATTGGCGCCAGTCAGACTTGCAGTGAGTTTGGAGCTGCACTAGTGGTTACTAGCCCAATGCGTAACATCCATCCATCCATCCATTTTCCATACCACTTATCCTACACAGAATCGCGGAGGAGCCTGGAGCCTATCCCAGGGAACTTGGGGGCACAAGGCTGGGGACATTCCGGATGGGGTGCCAACCCATTGCAGGGTACAATCGTGCACACATTAACACACTATAGACAATTTGGAAATGCTAATCAACCTACAACGCATGCCTTTGGACTAAGGGAGGAAGCCGGAGTACCCAGAGTAAACCCCTGAAGCACAGGGAGAACATGCAAACTCTGTGCACACAGGGCGGAGGCACCCAACTCCAGAGGTGCGAAGCAAACATGCTAACCACTAAGCCCCCTAATGTATAACAATTTTACACAACTAGTAAAGCTTGTAATTTTATCTTTGTAATTGGTAAATATTAGAAATAAATTGTCATGTTTATAAAGTCATGTTTGATTACTTGTGTTTTTTGTTTATTTATAGGTTTAGCTAGCTAGCTGTCCGTACCTTCTTTAGCTAGCTAGTTAGCAGCTTAGCTGCTTTTTAGAGTGACATGGCAGACACTTTTAATATTGCCGACCTGAATTATTCTGCTGTTCTAAAATATGAGGCGAGACTGAGAATTAAACAGGAAGCCAGACTAACAGAAGAAACGTATAAAACAGATTATGACATGGATATACTTTACACTTCAATAACCAACACCTGCATTTCCTCTATTTTAAAATCCACCAGCTACCACTAGTTTAAATTTATGTTTAATGTTGTGGAACGTAAGCAAGACAAATGACTTCCTGTTATCACTTGTTATAACATCTATAATAGTTGTTCCTTCACCACTCTTAAAGTTTTATAGAAATGCAGCTTGTCATGCTACCAAGAAAATACAAAGTCCTCTGAAAACATTTAAGTCTTTTTAAAGTTAGAGGTTTACCTCCAACTGACACTGGAGACTCCTTCCAAAAAGGCTAAAAAATATATCACAGAAAGCTGTACCATACGAACGATTAGACACTGGAGTGGAGCATCTGCCATACAAGTCCTTGTGTAAGTTATCAATCAACACCTTTTGACCAATCAGAATTCAATAGAGCTATGCTATAACAAAGGATAAAGGGATGGAAAGACCACATATTTTTAGGGATTCTCTACAACTAAAGGAGTAACACTGAACTGTCATGTGTTCATTACCAATGTACTCGCTGTTGCTGTGCTTGGCAACACAGATTTGGTGATGCTGTACGTCATCAGGCGGCTCACTTGGGGGCGGCTCGTAGTCATTATCACTGTCGACTCCACCATCTGCTGCTGATTCATAATCTCCACCACTGCCTTCTTCTTCATCGTTTGAATTTGGACTCTCGTAATCATCATCGCTTTCCTTCACAGCAGTGATGTGTGTAAACATGAACAAAGCGGTCAAGTATGGAAGTATGTGAAATATTCAAAGCAGGTGACAAACAGGTCTAGAGTAGGACTTACAAACTCTTCAGAACCCCATCCTTGGTCCTCCGCAGGCAAATCTATCGTAAGAGTTGGAATAGAAAATAGTGTTATGTAATATGAAATGAGACCCACTGAGCTTTTGCAGTTATCAGCGGTGGAAAAAGTACAGAGAAATGATACTTAAATGAAAGTATACATAATGTGTATAAATCTTATTTAGTTAAAAGTGAAAGTCTAAACGTTGCTACTTTTAAATGTTCTCAAGTATTAAAATGTAAAAATCAAATGTTTTTGAATGAGGAAATTAAGTTCGTCATGTTTTCATATAAACATGTATAAACTGATTTTCGTTTTAAAGCAACCACATTGTTTTGCTTGAAAACATCATTTAAGCTCTGTAGGTTTGCTTGTCTTATGCATGACTAACACTATGCACGTTGATAATTAATTAATCAAAAGTAAAATATCATGTAAATAACTAATATTTACCATTAGCTAGAATTTGATTGCATTTGAGCTCGAATTTGAATTTACGTTAGTTACTGGAATTGATACTACTCTGTTAATTTTAGCAAATTAGAGAAAATGACCTCAACATGCTTTTTTGAATTAGAGTTCATTAGAGGTATAGGAGATGCCTCATTTTATACAAGTCTTTGCTAATTCTAGCATTTTGAAGAATTTTACTGAGGTAGGGCCAGGGGCGCTCATCCTCAAGTTCAACACTGCAGTCCGGGGGCTTATCCACAGATAACTAGCGCAAGATAGCACTAACTACATAACTGTGTAGCATGAGAAGGACACTGCAGATAACAAACTGGCATGATTCTTGTTTTTTTCTACATTGATGAACTTGACTGGATGCTAAACTGAAATGACTGGATGCTAAATGACTGGAGTCCATTGATACATAGTATGCATTCACTGGCTGGATGAGAGACAACAAGACCTTCATTATTTGTAATGAGTACTTTGATGGTCTAAATAAAAATCTAAGAAAAAAAGTAAGGTTTTCTGGAGATGTGCTTAAGTAATCATGTATATCTATCTATATCTATCTATCTATCTATCTGTCTATCTATCTATATATATATATATATATATATATATATATATATATATATATATATATATATATATATATATATATATATATATATATATATATATATATATATATATATATATATATATATATATATATACATACAGTATCTCACAAAAGTGAGTACACCCCTCACATTTTTGTAAATATTTTATTATATCTTTTCATGGGACAACACTGACGAAATGACACTTTGCTACAATGTAAAGTAGTGAGTGTACAGTTTGTATAACAGTGTAAATTTGCTGCCCCCTGAAAATAACTCAACACACAGCCATTTAATGTCTAAACCACTGGCAACAAAAGTGAGTACACCACTAATATATATATATATATATATATATATATATATATATATATATATATATATATATATATATATATATATATATATATATATATATATATTGTATATACAGTGGGTATAGAAAAGAATCACCCCCTTTTTAAATAATCACATTTTGTTGCTTTTCAGCCTGAAGTGAAGACGGACACAGTTTTTGTTTTATCCAGCTGTATTTAATCAGTGCAACTTATAACATCCAAGTGAAAGATATAACACCAACATGTCAGGAAAAATAAATAAATAAATAAATAAACAGAATCACTGAGTTGGAAAAAGAATCACCCCCCTCCTAAAAATGACTTGTAAACTCAATAAGGTGTAGCTAATCACCTTCTCAATGGCACACAAAGCCATTGGACTTTCAACTGTGATCAGCTGTGGTCATTTTGATTTGCTCAGCATGAAAAGAGCTTTCCTGGAGCATTTTGTAGTGCCACTGAAGCAAACAATCAACTATGGGTGGCAAGGCACTGTGAAAAGATCTCTGGGATAAAGCTGTGGACAGGCACAAGTCAGGAGATGGATACAAAAATATTTCAAAGGCTTTATCAATGCCTAGAAGCACAGTGAAGTCTATTATTAAGAAGTGGAAGGTATTTGGTACAACACAGACCCTCCCTGGGTCAGGACGTCACTCCAAACTGGATGAAAGAGCCAGGAGGAAACTGGTCAGAGAGGCTACCAAGAGGCCTACAGCAACCCTGAAGCAGTTGCAGGAATTCATGACAAAGAGTGGTCATTGTGTGCATGTGACAACAATATCACAAATTCTCCACAAATGTGGCTTGTATGGGAGGGTTGCAAGAAAAAAGCCACCGACGACTGTGCTTTGCCAAAACGCACCTTGAAGATTCTGAGGCCACATGGAAAAAGGTGTTATGGTCAGATGAGACTAAAATTGAATTATTTGGCCTCAACACCAAACGATATGTCTGGCAGAAATCCAAAACAGCTCACCATCCAAACAACACCATTCCTACAGTAAAGCACGGAGGTGGTAATATCCTGTTATGGGGGTGTTTCTCTGCAGCAGGGACTGGAGCACTTGTCAGGATAGAAGGAAAATGGATGGGGCAAAATACCATCACATTCTTGAGGAAAATCTGCTGCCCACTGCCAGAAAGTTGTCAGTGGGAAGAAGATTTACCTTCCAACATGACAATGACCCAAAGCACACAGCAAAACTTACCACACAGTGGTTGAAGGAGAAAAAAGGTGACTTCCCATGCATGGCCTAGTCAGAGCCCAGACTTAAACCCCATTGAAAATCTGTGGAATTACTTGAACACTGTAGTCCCCAAATGGTCAGCATCAAATTTAACTGCAAAGAATGGTGGGCAAATATTGCAAAGTCTAGATGTGCAAAGTTAGTAGAGACATATCCCAACAGACTAAAGGCTGTAATTAAACAAATAAGGCAAATTAAAGCAAGGGGGTGATCCTTTTGTCCAACTCAGTGATTCTGTTTTTTATTTTTTATTTCTGACATGTTGGTGTTATCTTTCACTTGGATGTTATAAGTTGCACTGAGTAAATACAGCTGGAAAAACAAAAATTGTGTCCATCTTCATTTCAGGCTGAAAAGCAACAAAATGTGATTATTTTAAAGGGGGGTGATTCTTTTCTATACCCACTGTATATGATTACTTTGTGCAAATTCTTGATTTTTCAAAATTTGCGATGCAATTTACGGAGTTTTTTGAATTGGCGAACTTGAAATTGCACAAGGATTGATTTGTCTTTCGCAGTGATGTTTCTTGGTAAATGAGACCTTTTAGCTGTACTCATGTTCTCACGAAGAGTGATTTGACTGAATGCGCATTGTGATGATGTCACATGATGCGTCTTGACCCAAATCTGCGGTAATTTTGAAAAAATTGCAAGCTCCCCTGAATATTGCAGCATTTGCTTGATTTTTCATTAATTTCTGCGATTGCAAAATTGTGAAATCCTGGAGGGATTGCCCAAAAGTAATTCTCAAATCCTGCATGGATTTTTGTTACTGATGGTAAATTAGTGCCTCTCTCACCATAACAGATTTATTCCTTATCTCTCTAATGTCAACTAGCATGATAATAACTCTGATGATACAAACTAACTGAATGGTAATACACTATACACTCTGTCACTATACAGACTGCCTTGAAAATTACAAAGTGTACATAACAGCAGATAGATTACAGTGATGGGTCTCATTCTCACCGTCACATCTGTTAAAGTTTAGATTTGTTAAGAATTTAGATCGACTCCTTGAAGCTGTCTAATTCCAAAATTCATATCATGACTAATAAATATATAATTATAGAGAAATGTAATTTGAAAATGTAGTGGAAAGTAGAAATCTTTCTTTTGACATTTTCTGACAGGTATTTGGTAAAAGAAAAACTCAAAATACTTAAAAACCAGACTTAAGTACAGTAATTGTACTTTGTTACTTAATACATCTGGTTTTGTGCCATTGTTTGCGTTCGTCTTTTTAATAATGGTATCTGTGCAGTGATGCTTGTTGGACTTGGGTGTGCCAAACCTTGTTCATTTCACACTTAAAGATTCATTATAGCATTTCTCCTTGGAGTGAAACTATTTTACTTTATTCCAAGTGTGATATAACCAAGGACAACTAATACCCGCACTTTGGAATGAAAACTAGATATATCCCTTTTCCTATGCCACAATAAAAACGAAAATCCAATACAATAGTCTTTTCAATTCACTTTCTTGTATTTATAAATGTGAGTTTGACAAGATTGTCAGTAACACTTTATTTGAAAGATACCTACATTAGGTCTTTATAACACCTTCATAAGCATTGCATGAATATTCTATAAAAGAATTCTGGAGAACTTATTTAGGTTTTTGTGTAGTATGTGACTGATTTGAGAGAAAATAAAACAGATAAAAGAGTATTGCATTATACATATTGGTAAACTGTTTGGTACTGTTGAATACATACATACATACATACATACATACATACATACAAAATCTCTATTTAGTATATCTACTTTACAACTCCTTTTTGGAAGTGCATCTACTACATGTAGGAGCATAGGATTTGAATGTTCCACATCAGTGGTGTTGTTCTTTTTCCATTAAAGGGCCCAAACCTGTTAAAGCATGACAGTGCCCCTGTGCACAATGCGAGCTCCACAGAGACATGGTGTGCCAAAGTTGGATTGGAAGAACTTGAGTGGCCTGCACAGAGCCCTGACCTGAACTCCACTGAACACCTTTGGCATGAAATGGAGCACATGTCAGGCCTCCTCCCCTGACATCAGTGCTCAACTTCACTAATGCTCTTAACTCCATATGCTAATATGAAATACAGTAATGCTTCAACTTCATATTTATGCCTATAGTTTTGGAATATGATACTCAAGAAGCACATATGTATGTATGGTACCTACAGGACATACTTTTGGCCAGATAGTGTACTTCTTATATCACAGTGATGTTGAGTGCTCAATTCAAAAGGTGTATTTTTTCAACATTTAGTTTTTAAAAATAATTTTTATAGTAACAACTTACATAGGGACTTGCATGGTTGATGCTTCTCATAAATGGATTAAAAAAATGTGTAAAATCACTGAAACTTTATATTTATATGTTTATTTAGCATTTTTGAAAGGAGTCTCCAGTGTCAGCACTTTGTAAGAGCTAAAGCTGTAATGTTAAGCTTTCAAGTGTGGGAAAGTCTTTAGGACAGAAAATGAAAGGCTGGTGAGGAAACGACTGTTTTAGGTGCTATACTATAAGTGACAACAGAAACTAAGTTGTTTCGCAGACATTCCACCACATTAAATTTAACTATAAAAATGCGAATGTATGATGTGTTGTTCATTAATAAATGTAAAAATCTGAAATTATTTTTTTATTGGCAAGTTGTTGTGGTATAAGAGGAATAAAATTCTAATGATATGTTGATTATTTTCCTATAACAGCATGCACCGAAGTGTTTTGTTCCTTACATAGAAAAGGTCACATGAATGTTCATAAAAATAATCACAGTACCAATCTCCTTGCTTTCTTTCATGCAAAGTCACATACTACGTAAAACCTCTAACATCACATTATTAGCTTGGACAAAATTACTTAATAAATACTTCAATATTGCTTTCAAGAAGATACGTGCAATGCTTAGGAATGTGTTGAGAAGGCACAATGTAGGAACTGTTCAAATAAACTGTTCCTTGTATGTTCTCTAGCTCTCAAAATGCTAAAATGGGTCTAACAACACTAAATATCTGATCAATCAGTATCATCTATACCTGCTTCTTGGTACTTGGGTGCAGAGCATCTAAAAAAAAAAAAAAGATAGAAAAAAACATTATTAAAAATTTTCAACGCTATAACTCAACAGAGATTCATCATGTACTGCATATGTGTAACTGCTTGCCTTAATTGGAAAAATCCTCTCTTCTCCTCTTTTTTGTTGATTTCCCGGGAGATCTTGGAGATGAGTCTAGATAAGTTTGTAAACACAACATATTTTTATTCACCAATAATTGACAATAGCATAAATTAACTTTCAGCTTATGTCTCTGTAGTAGCCTATATTGTAGATTGTATGTTTATTGACTTGACAACATAGATAGTAACAATAATGAATATAACCAATTGGTAACATACATCAGAGTTCACTAAAAGCACATCACATTTCATGCTAGTCTAGCAACGGGTGTAACGGGTGGGCGCACAAGTCTGATCTTTGACAGGATGTGGTAAGTGAAACAGTTCCCCTTTCCTCTGTGTGCTTTTATAATGCTCTATATAGCTTTCTTCCCAATGTCATATTCAACAACATTATCCTTTATTCACAGCTTTTGATCGCACTTGGATACTCTGTGCTAGTTTTCTGTTCCTTGAAAATGTGCAAATTGTGCATTTCCATATCTGTGAAACAAGCACTGAATAACACATGACACATGCCCTTCGATGGTTCCTGCCACATCTGCGTTTGTTGCACTATCGCTGTAGAGCAAAGCTTCCTCTTATTGTCAGTGCATGCGGCGGGACGGAGAACAGAGAAATGAATTTAGATTTATAAAGATTGCCCGGCAAGAAAATGACTAGGCAGTAAAAATACAAATTGACATGCAGTTAAAGGTAAAGGTAAAAGTAAAACAAGAAACGTTTCTCGAATTTCAAAGGAATAACGTTAACCAATGAACCATAACTAATTCCTTTAAAGGCAACATGAAAGACTGAATCAGGTCACCAGTAATACATTGGCCAGACTTTTCTGACTTTTTACAACTGCTGTGTAGGATTTGAAGACTTCAATATCCTTTTAAAGTACAGCAAGCACAACAAACAACAGGATTAAAATCAAGATCCACAAGCAGTTATGAAGTAACAGGTAATACTTACGGGGCATGAATTTTGGGGAACTTTTGAAGGTCATTGTCAGACATATTCTAAACACAAACAACATAACTTACAGGTTAAACACAAAATAATGCTTTGTTATTTTGTAAGTCATGCAGAAAAACAGGAACAATGATAATGAGGATTATAAAAAATAACAATTGGAGAGTTAAGCAAGAACAGAAAAATATTTTACCTCTCTAACCTACATTTAGTATGTTTTAGCAATATAATATTTTTAATTCAATATAGATTGCTGTGGGGTTTTTTTTCTTTAAAAGATGTACTGAAATAAAGCATCGAGGAAGCATTTATTTTAATCTACTGTCTTATCTACAGATCTCTGTTCAGCCGTTTTTTTGGGGTTTTACACGCTGAACCTATGAACCTTTCTATAGTGTTATATACTGTACAAATCTAGATATGGCTATATATACATATAGATGTAGAGATGTAGAGATGTTATGGGAGTAGAGGCGTTAGGGGTGTAAAGCAATGCCAGTATCTGAATCTGCACCTGTTTACCACTCCAAATATTTGTATTCATACCTATATTTGGATTTAAACTCAAATTTAATCCCGCTTTTTTAACTATTTCTGTTTGTACCTATGCATGCTATTTTCTAACCAATTTAGTTGGTTCTGTTTTCCAAAACATAAACAAACTAGTAGCTTATTTCAACCACCATGACCCTGGCAGTTACTAAGGATGCTGTAAATGTGTCACACAGTGCTGCCATGTTTACACTTTTGTTTCAGATGTAACTGCTCGCTCATGCCTGCATGAAAATAAAAACCTCCAGCTGGTATGACTCCCCCCCCCCCCCCCCGATGGGGTCTAGCCTCAACCAGCTGAACCTTTTTGGCAAACTTAAAAAATGAATAGTGTGCCTATTCATAGCTGTGTTTCTATCCATTTAGGACATATTATCTGTTCAGTCTGAATGTATTTGCATTCTGTTACAGCTCTAATAGACTTATTTATGTAGTATTATAATATACTGTACAGATGAGTGAAAATTAAAGGAAAAATCTAAATAAAGCGCCTTAATAAGGTGTTGGGCCACTGTGAGCCACCCAAATAGCTTGTAACTGGAACTGTACTGGAGGGATAGAGCTCCATTCTTCCAAAGGATATTCCCTCAGTTGGTGTTTTAATGATGATGGTGGAAAGAACGGTCTAGCATGTTGCTCTAAAATCTCCGATAGGTGTTCAGCTGGGTTGAGATCTAGGGACAGTGTAATCACTTATGGCACTGAAATCCTCAGTCACCTGAAGGATAGTTCTGTTTTTCCTAACATATTGCACTAATGTATGAGCATCAGGGTCATTAAATGTGTACTTATGACCAGAATTTCTAGCCCTACGTACTAATGGCTTTCCCACAGCTCTAAATGTACATGTTCATTGTTCCTATTGAAACACAGCCAATTCAGAATCTGTGACTGAAACTCCTGCATTTGTGCCCCAATACTGATCCACTTAGACATTTTCCCCTTGCCATCTTGAGCAAATCTGAGGTTAACGTACCCTGCAAAGCATTTTAAAATGAAAGATGGAGGATGGTAGAATATTAATTGCTTAATTTTATCATGCAGTACTCCTGTCTAGAATCATTTATTCAGTTTTTTTTTGTTGCTTTAATTTGTTACCTCTCTGTATGTTTTGTTGCCTTGACCTAATCAAACGATGCAGCGTATAAAAATCTTTCCACATTAACAGCAGTTACCATTTCTAATAATGTCACTTCCTTAAACCAAGACACAACCACAACCAAGACACAATGACTAACCCTACAGTATGAAGGGGAAATTTGTTCAGACACTACACAAGAAGAGAAAAATGATTCTAATTCTTGTACTTGTTTTGTAGTTCCTCCTTACTTAGGAGAAAAATAAATTGTATGGACCAATGTTGTTAAGCTTTAATAATGTTTAAATCTATACACTGTTATAACTGCGAATATCTATCCATCCATACTTTTCACCTAAAAAAAAAGCATTTCACCTTTCAATACATAAGGAATGAAACACGATGGGGCATACTGTTAAGAAAATAATCAATGACGTGGTGGTGTCACGATGAGGCCTGACAGTTATTGTTACTACACCAAAGTCTGTAACAGCAAATCTCAAATGTTTTGTTCTCGCAAAACGCATTGTTCTCTGTCCTGAAGACTTTCCAATGGGGAAAACTTAAAGGAACAACTTGAATTCTGACTGTTACAAAGCACTAACACTGGAGACTCCTTCCATAAATGTTACATAAACGTCTTGAAGCTTCACAATATTACTGATTATACAGTACGTTTCTATTTGTTAAATAACAACATTCCATTTTGTTTATCATTAGGCTTAGATTTAGTGTTAGCTGTTACTATACATATGATAATGTATTAGAACGAGAACATCTATCCGAACTGAGAATTGAAAACCACTGTTGTATAAATTATATTAATATATTCAGCCTGTGCAGGTACCATACCTTTTATTAAATCAGATGTGCATGGAGGGAAGAGAAACTTTCCCTGGAATGTATACTCACCAGAAATCTCTGCCCGGTTATTCCACTTTTCATAACGACTTTGTCACATCCAGCCAGATCTCGCTGTTAACAAATAAAAAAAGTTATATCCCATTTGGAAGTTAATAAAAAAGCGAACAAATCAGACACATGAGATATAATGGCACAATATCAGTGTTGTAATCTGACCATATTAACCATGTTAATAGTTCCTGATGTTCTACATAAAGTGATTTTTATCTGGATAGAAATTTTTCAAATGGTGTATGTTGATGAGTAGGCCTTAGTGTTGCCCCTACAAAATGAACTTCAGGTTCATCTTAAAAATCTTAAAAATTGCATTTGAGGTAATAATGATGCCTTTAATTCCCATTAAATGCTGTGGCAACTGCAGGTGCAGTAAATAAAACTTACCCTTCTCAAAAAGTCAGCTAAGTGAGGTGGATCCCAACCCATGACCTCCGATTTAGAAGGAATACTATCAAAACTCATGGTTTCAAGTTTGCCGCTCTTCAGTATAAGAAAAAAAAAAGAAATAAATAACTCGGTTCCCGAAACAGCAGCCTTTCCTTCGACTGTAACTTCACATCACACAAGATACATGACAGCTGGAAAGCTGAAAAGATGTTTCACCATCCATTTGTTGGCAGTCTATAGATAAAAGCTGAGAAAAGCCTGAGATGATCTACCCGAAAGAAGTGTGGTGTGACACGAGAAAAAAAAAAGTTTGCAAAAAACTTGTGAAGATGGCAAAAAGACAAAAACCAGCAAGCTTGAAAAATTCCTAGATGGTTACAAAGTGAAATAATTGTGAAAAACTGTCCAAATTACTCCATAGTACATGTATAATTCTTTAAAACAAGTAACACAGAGGATTTGACTGAACGCACCGAGAGAAGAAAGAATAACAGTACTTCCCTGTAGATTTCCTGTTGATCACATTGGTTACAAATAGGGGAAGTACAAGTCCTCTAGCGAGAAAGAAATTAACATGTTTCTGTTAACTTCCCTGCCCACTCTGTTTCACTCAGAAATCTATTTTTTTTTACTGTTCTGTAATGTATACAGACATTTCTTCACATGTATACATAAATTACATAAACACAGTAGCAAGCATATAGATATAACAGGAAGAAAGTTGGATGTATATGGTAAATTATGTATTCTGGGCGGGGGGGGTTAGGGGGGTGGGGTGGGGGTTGGGATCCTTATTCCTACTTTAACTGGAATGTGTACTGTTGTAATCATTGTTAAATGTGTGTGGCACATTAATTAATGTAATACAGTAAACCATTACATTTCATTACAAAACATTGATTCCTTTCATTACATAAATGTAATGTGAATATGAATGAAATCAATTATCACTGGCACAAGTGGTGCTACAAACCAGAGACTTGGTGCATTATATTTCTTTATACCACAGTGCTACTGGATTCTCTCCACAAAGCAAATCAAAAGAAGAAGAAGCCTTTATTTGTCACATATATGTTACAGCACAGTGAAACTATTTTATCACATATCCCAGCTTGTTAGGAAGCACAGGGTCAGCCATGATACAGCACATCTGGTGTAGATAGGTGTAGATAGGGTTAAGGGCCTTGCTCAAGGGCCCAGCATTGGCAGCTTGGTAGTGTGGGGGCTTGAATTCCCGGCCTTCTGATCAGTAATGCAGAGCCATAACTGTTGAGCCACCACAAGTTTGTATTAATGTGTTGTGTATGGCTTTCACACATTCACACATTCAATTGTGTATGGCAGACGCTCCACATAATCCAAAACTAATAATAAGCAATAAAATAATAAAATGCTAAAAGTTATTTAACAAAGAATAACATATAACTGTTGATATGGTGAAATGTTCTGTAAGGAGATGCTTATTTAACATTTACGGAAGGTTTCTCCAGTGTCAAGTGCGTTGGTATTTTGGTACAAGCTCTCAGTCAAAATAGCTAACTTAAACTTAAAGCTAAATCTTAAACATAACAATCAGCATGAGGACTTCACTGATAACAGCACACAACAGCAACCAACAAACATAGCTGAATAAAATCTTCTGTGACTATTGAAAAGTCCAAAAAAACATGTACCCATACTTAGTCTGAAAATGTCTGCTAACTTTTACATTTTGTAATTCAAACATCCATATCTTTTCAGTTTATACTGAAACATGATCTGTAATGCTATATGTGGGTGTATGAATTATATTATTATGTATATTTGATTAAGAAGATTCAATTCAAACCATACTCTGAACTAAACTAAACTAACTATACTCTAAACTAACTCTAAAATTGCTAAAATAAAATATCTTAACTGCTGCAACTGATAAACAAAGACTTTCGTATACCAAGCATAATTTACACCCTTGTTTTGAGTTTTTTCCCCTGGACCTTTAGTTTGTTAATGGAAACTGGTGAACTTTATACGCAATATTGTTTAACATCATCTAGATTTATTCCCAGTGATAACATCTGCTGTTTGTGTATCCTCATAAGTTTCAACTCTATATTACTCGCTACACAGTATGATTTTTTTTTTCCACTTCCTGGCAACTGAAATGGTTGCAGTGTATATTGGGTGTAAGTGGGTGTATATGAAGTAACACAGGAGATAAAGTCAAATCAAAGTCAGAAAGATAATCATACGTCTGTAACTGTCTGTTGACCAATTTTCTCAGTGCCGGATAACAAGCCGTTTCTTTTTTTCTAACTTAAGAATAGAATTAGACTTTTCTCTATTTACCTAGATCAGGTCAACTCTTTATTACACACATGATGGCAACAAGTGTGTCCTGATTGCTAAAGCTCTGTTTTCTAATCTTACATGTGCCTTAGTTATCACCTTTGTGCCATTCTGGCTTGATGGGTTTTCAGTCTCACCAGTTCACTATTTCACACTGGATAACACTCACAGGGTCCACTTCTTGTTCAACGACCTTAGTGCCCAGTGGTTACCTCACATCTGTTTATGTGTTTCTCTGTAGTGACGGATGGTTAGGATATGAGATGGGAGAGCTAAAAAGCTAATATCTGTCAATAGCTTGATGCATTATACTATGCATTTTGGGGGTGACAGAGTAAATAATCCGCCTCATTCACTTTCATTACACCCACGACTGTATTTCATACAGTATATGCCTTCTCAATTACTGCTAATGACGTGTTATGGATGCGTCGGCAAATGGGGTGAAAATATCAGCGCAAACGGAGATCAAATCTAGTTTCACTCTGTGTAATGGCCTGCCACTGGTAGGCTGCATGTATTTACTGTCTGGGCTAAAAAGAAATCAGCCTCAGCCACTTCATAACATTTCACATATTTTTTAAAGACCATTTGTGGTGCTGTTGCGTTTGTATTCCAAAACAATCTGCTTTAAGACATTTGTTGAGGACAAATAATCTGACGTGGATGCCTAAAATTAAACAGTATACTGATTTATAATAATAATTATTTGTAATCTTTGAAAGATAAGAGGGGGTTTAGCCCAGCTAGCCCATTTATACTAGCCAGCCCTGCTTCTCAGGCACAGGTTTGCACTATTCCTGGATTAACCTACCAGGATCAATCTCAATATCCTTTTCCTATTGTAAATACACAAAAAATGACCACATCTGTGTTTCAGTTCTGCTCCACTTTCTAAATACATCAATATATTACACACTATGGGATGCTTTTCATTGTCCCCATGTTAGCAATGAGCCATTATATTAGCTGTAAGCATCTAGCTCCAGCAAACCCAAACTGTACAGTCTAATAAACACCATCACAGAGTTATTAATAGTACATTCACTTGAGGAGATTCTTATGTTTCATATTCATGTTTTCATTCACTTGTCTTGTCTTTTCTGAGTTACTTATTGTACTTTATACTCTCCATGACTACTCACTTGACTGTTGTATAAGTAGCAACTGAAATATGAACTAAAATGGAAATATTCACTAAAACCACTGAGATATATATATATATATATATATATATATATATATATATATATATATATATATATATATATATATATATATATATATACCCAATGTGCCGCTTTTAATTGAAAAACAACGTTCGCTAAAAGATGTGCAGAAGTGCCCACAGGTTGTAATTTATACAGACAATGTACCTATTAAGCACAAATGCGTCGTTATCCCCATGTAGAGTGGGGATAACAATCATAATCTTTAATAATCAACAGTAAAAGTACAACATCAAAGTGTATAAAATACCCCCTTTTAAAGCAAAAGTACCCAATAGTGTTTTATAGAGATTTCACTCTGCACTGTTTCAGCTTTGTGGTCAAAAAGTAAGAACAGAGAGCTTAGCAACAGCCGGTGGCTAAACACTAAAACACTAATACTTAAACACTTCAACATTACTGTAATCTACTGAGGGAAAAGATGCAGAAAATAATGGATAAAAAGTGTGCAAGAATAAAATGAACCGGTCCTGGAAGGTAAATAAAAACACGTGTAAGAATAGTGTATATTAACTGTCTGTGTGTGTGTGTGTGTGTGTGTGTGTGTGTGTGTGTGTGTGAGAGAGAGAGAGAGAGAGAGAGAGAGAGAGAGAGAGAGAGAGAGAGAGAGAGAGAGAGAGAGAGAGAGAATGAACCGGTCCTGGAAGACACATCATCCCCGTTGTGAACGAGTTTATATTTATTCAGTAGTGTTGAGTGGTTTGTGACCTTTTTTGGGCTGTTTGGGCTCTAAGAATTGGGCTCTAAGAATTTCTCTAAATTTAAAGAATTTAGAATCCCCTCCACACACACACACACACACACACACACACACACACACACACACACACACACACACACACACACACACAGCTAATATGCACTATAACACAGAGCTGCAATTAAACGCCCTTTGGTATAACAAAGTCATTATTTTATGTATCTTTTCCCTCAGTAGATTACAGTATTGTTGAAGTGTTGGTGTTTAAGTGCGTACGTGTTTTAGTGCTTAAGTGTTTAAGTATTGGTATTTGGTGTTTAGCCGCCGGTTGTTGCTCTCTGTTCTTACATTTTAACCACAAAGCTGATATTCTAACAGGGCGGAGTGAAATCTCTCTAAAAAAAAAACACTAAAATGAAAAAGACATCATCCTGTTGCGAAACAGTTTATATTTATGTGGTTAAATATTCCCTGTACACAAATATCCGCTATATATTTGTTTCATGTTTCAGAGCTCCGACCACTGATCTTATATATATATATATATATACAGGTGCATCTCAATAAATTAGAATGTCGTGGAAAAGTTCATTTATTTCAGTAATTCTACTCAAATTGTGAAACTCGTGTATTAAATAAATTCAATGCACACAGACTGAAGTAGTTTAAGTCTTTGGTTCTTTTAATTGTGATGATTTTGGCTCATGTTTAACAAAAACCCACCAATTCACTATCTCAACAAATTAGAATACTTCATAAGACCAATAAAAAAAAACATTTTTAGTGAATTGTTGGCCTTCTGGAAAGTATGTTCATTTACTGTACATGTACTCAATACTTGGTAGGGGCTCCTTTTGCTTTAATTGCTGCCTCAATTCGGCGTGGCATGGAGGTGATCAGTTTGTGGCACTGCTGAGGTGGTATGGAAGCCCAGGTTTCTTTGACAGTGGCCTTCAGCTCATCTGCATTTTTTGGTCTCTTGTTTCTCATTTTCCTCTTGACAATACCCCATAGATTCTCTATGGGGTTCAGGTCTGGTGAGTTTGCTGGCCAGTCAAGCACACCAACACCATGGTCATTTAACCAACTTTTGGTGCTTTTGGCAGTGTGGGCAGGTGCCAAATCCTGCTGGAAAATGAAATCAGCATCTTCAAAAAGCTGGTCAGCAGAAGGAAGCATGAAGTGCTCCAAAATTTATTGGTAAATGGATGCAGTGACTTTGGTTTTCAAAAAACACAATGGACCAACACCAGCAGATGACATTGCACCCCAAATCATCACAGACTGTGGAAACTGAACACTGGACTTCAAGCAACTTGGGCTATGAGCTTCTCCACCCTTCCTCCAGACTCTAGGACCTTGGTTTCCAAATGAAATACAAAATTTGCTCTCATCTGAAAAGAGGATATTGGACCACTGGGCAACAGTCCAGTTCTTCTTCTCGTTAGCCCAGGTAAGACGCCTCTGACGTTGTCTGTGGTTCAGGAGTGGCTTAACAAGAGGAATACGACAACTGTAGCCAAATTCCTTGGCACGTCTGTGTGTGGTGGCTCTTGATGCCTTGACCCCAGCCTCAGTCCATTCCTTGTGAAGTTCACTCAAATTCTTGAATCGATTTTGCTTGACAATCCTCATAAGGCTGCGGTTCTCTCGGTTGGTTGTGCATCTTTTTCTTCCACACTTTTTCCTTCCACTCAACTTTCTGTTAACATGCTTGGATACAGCACTCTGTGAACAGCCAGCTTCTTTGGCAATGAATGTTTGTGGCTTACCTAGTGAACCAAACTGAGAGACCATTTTGAAGGCTCAGGAAACCTTTGCAGGTGTTTTGAGTTGATTAGCTGATTGGCATGTCACCATATTCTAATTTGTTGAGATAGTGAATTGGTGGGTTTTTGTTAAACATGAGCCAAAATCATCACAATTAAAAGAACCAAAGACTTAAACTACTTCAGTCTGTGTGCACTGAATTTATTTAATACACGAGTTTCACAATTTGAGTTGAGTTACTGAAATAAATGAACTTTTCCACGACATTCTAATTTATTGAGATGCACCTGTATATATATATAGTGATTATGACCCATAGTGAGTTCAGAATGTTAGGTAATACAAAGATGGCGGCACAGTAGCTTCACTGTTGGTGACGTCATGAGCTATCCAGTTATAAATATAGATCAGTGACTAAAACTGCTTAAAAAAAAATTTTTTTTTTCACTTTTTGGTTCACAAAAGCGCCCCCAAGTGGTGACACGGGACATCTGTATCAAACCCGTTTAGGTGAAATGGGTGGATTAATTCATTTTAAATGTGAGAAAAGTAAAGTGACAGTTTGATACGATTGGTTGAATGTTTTTTAGTTTCTTCAGGGATGTGTAGGCTCGGCTAAATCCACCCTCTAGCTTGTCGCTGGATCTGGGTTTAGAAAATTCCAGCTCTTGTCAAAGAGTCGGATCATGTGACTCAGCTTACCATTCGGTGCCGATTCTTTCAGCTAACGGCTAATGGCCATTTTTTCCTAAACTGGACAAAGTCTGCGAGATTTTGACCCGTGATTAGCCAAAGAACAACAACGGAGTTTCACGAAATCTTACTCTAGCTTCTATTTAACCAAACAGCATTCCTTTGAATTGCATTTAAAAAAAAAAAAAAAAAAAAAAAAAAAAAAAAAAAGATAAATAGATCAGCAAAAGTAACAATATTGCACATGTCTACAAAAAAGGCTCATACAGTATGACAGATGACTAGCTTTTCGGCTTCTCATCCACAGCCTATCCATCTCAGGCATGCTGAGTTGAATTAATCAGTAATTAAAATGTAGTTCTCCTGAGGTATGTGTTGCTTTTTAATATAAGACAAACAAGGGAACTGCTACAAACTGTGAGATTAATTTTCCCTACATGGTTCTTGGAGACAACTGTTTAGTTGGTCATATTATGGAGAAAAGGGGTAAATGTGTATTCTACAACCCCATTTCCATAAAAGGATTTTTCTAAAATGCAGTAAAAACAAAAATCTGTGATTTGTCATGTCTCTTGAAACTTTAATTAACTGACAAACGTACAAAGAAAAGATATTCAATGTTTTCACTGACCAACTTAATTGTTTTGTAAATATAAACAAATTTAGAATTTGATGCCTTCAGCACACTCAAAAAAAAGTTGGGACAGAGGCAAAATAAGACTGAAAAGTTAGAACAAGTAACACCATTTTGGAGGATCAGGTTAATTGGTAACAGGGGAGGGTATCAGGATTAGAAGGAGCATCCACCAGAAGCTCAGTCTTTGCAAGCAAGGATGGGTCGTGGCTCACTGCTTTGTGCCAAACTTCGTGAGAGAATTGTCACATTTCAGCGTGTTTTTGGGAAAAACGGACGTGTTCTACATGCCAAAGATGAAAAAAGACCAACCAGACTGTTATAAGATTATAAGATTCTCTGAATCTTTTGATGATATTATGTACTGTAGATGATGAGCTATTCATAGTCTTTGCAATTTTACGTTGAGGAACATTATTCTGAAATTGTTCAGTAAATTGTAGACGCAGTTTTTTCACAGATTGGTGAAATCTTTCCCATCTTTACTTCTGAAAGACTCTGCCTTTCTAAGATACTCTTTATATACCAAATCATGTTACTGACCTGTTGCCAATTAACCTCCAGCTGTTTTTTAGTAACACTTACTTTTCCAGCTTTTTGTTGCCCCCGTCCCAACTTGTCCGAGACGTGTTGCGGCCATGAAATTCAAAATTACCTTATTTTTTTCGTAAAATGGTACATTTCCTCACTTTAAACATTTGATATGTTTTCTATGTTCTCTTGTGAATAACATATGGGTTTATGAGATTTGCAAAATATTGCAGTCTGTTTTTATTTACATTTTACACTGCATCCCAACTTTTTTGGAATTGGGGTTGCAAAAGAAAACATGATTCATCTGACCAGGCCATCTTCTTCCATGCTCTATGGTCCAGTTCTGATGCTCATGTGCCCATTGTAGGTGCTTTCGGCAGTGGACGGGGTCAGCATGGGCACTCTGACCGGTGTGTGGCTATGCAGCCCCATATGCAGCAAGCTGTGATGCTCTGTGTGTTTTGACACCTTTCTATCATAGCCAGTATTAACTCTTTCAGCTATTTGTGCTACAATAGCTCTTCTGTGGGATCGGACCAGATGGGCTAGCCTTCACTCCCCACATGCATCATGAGCCTTGGGCGCCCATGACCCTGTCGCTGGTTGTCCTTCCTTGGACCACTTTTGGTAAGTACTAATCACTGCATACTAGGAACACCCCAAAAGACCTGCCATTTTGAAGATGCTCTGACACAGTTGTCTAGCCATCACAATTTGGCCCCTGTCAAGGTCGCTCGGATCTTTACGCTTGCCCATTTTTCCTGCTTCTAACACATCAACTTCAAGAACTGACTGTTTACTTGCTGCATAATATATCCCACCCCTTGACAGGTGCCACTGTAACAAGATAATCAATGTTATTCACATCACCAATCAGTGGTTTTAACTTTATGGCTGATTGGTGTAAATTATTAATAAAAGAAATTTTAAGTAAATCATTAGATTATGCCTCATGTTATTAGTGCAGATGTTAGTTAATCACAGTTTGTGCTGTTGCTAATTCTATGCTAAAAAATTTTAATTATAAGTGCTAAATGGCACCTTATGGAAATCATCTAATTTACATCCTGGATTGATTATTTTAAAAACATTTAAAATAATCAATCAATAAACACTTTAAAAAAATTCTTTTTTTTTTTACAGAACTGCTGTAAGTGTTTGAGTCCCACAGAAATGTAAAAGTTACATGTTCCCAGATGTATCTTTTTACTCCCTGTTCATCTGAAATTGAAAGCTGATGCAGTGTATTACATTTAACATTAGAAATTGGACATTACCCTTAGAATGGCCATAATTATGTATTTATAAGTAAGGAGTAAATGGTAACGACTTTTTTTTGTTTATTTCTTTACATTTAAGGCATTTTTTTTTATGTTAACTTAAACTTTGTATGAACTAAGAAAAGAATTACAAAAAGCACCACTAGTCTTGACAACAATGTAAATCTAAGTTTGTAAAGAAAGTGCCACATTTCATTACCAAATATAAGGGAACAATAAATTACAGTACAGGTTACGCACATCATGTCTAATTACAGGTGCTATTTTAGTGGAGAAATATTACATCTAGATATTTTCTACTTTTATAAAAGGAAGATTTTGTACATCTCCATGACCGCTGGTTTGAAATCTGTGTAATTTACATTCTTAGTGCATGATTCCTAATGAAATTTAAACTCTAAACCTCTTCCTGAATGTACTTTTCATTCTCTGTTCATCTTAATAAAGCAAATGCATAGTTGAGACCATAGTTGAGAGTGGTTATCAATGAGTTAATGTGACATATTATAATACCCATTATTTCAAATGTAAAGATAAATGATTGCACGTGAGCTGATTTTATTTTCAGTGAAATGAAATCAATCTGATTAAATGCATTTAAATATTTATTCAAATAAAAAAAGAGTAAAAGGTTTTCAATGTAAAATGAAAATGAAACAAATTATCAGCAAATGCACATTCGAATTTCAGAAGAGGACCAAAAACAGCACAAAAAGAATCCTGTTTTTAATTCTATGCTGGCCTTTTTTTTTATCCTTTAGCACCTACACACTATTACCTCATGTCAGTAAAAAATATTCATTAGAATGAATCTTCAATAATGGCATATTGCTTTAGTTTACTCTGTAACTCCAAATCTACAGAAGAGACTTTGACAAGTAAATATCAAATCACCAGATTTACACAAGTGTTAAAGATGTCAAATAACTAACTGTGGCAAAATAAGTGGATTGGATTATTAGTTGGCTTTGTATTTTCTCATGGCATTCGGTGTAATGGACAAAATCTAACCAGTACTCCAGTTGGACAGAGCGGTGAGGCCTCAGTACGGGTAAATGCGACACATTTGTATTCAGTGACCCTTTTTGGAGGAACCAAACCCTGAGAATCCCATTACAGCAGCCATTTCATCATCATCTTCGAAATTAAGGTCTTCCTCTGCCTTTCTTTTCTTTTCTTTTAGCTTCTCCTTTTTGTATGCTTTTGCTTTTTCCTCCTGAAAACAGACACAAAGTAAAAGGTGGGAAACAACAATTACATTTTAAAATAAATATAATTTGCGCAGAATTACATTCATTGTATCATTCAAATAATATGTTCATATAATCCTTAGTGGACAATAAACAACTTTCAAACATAGTAAGCAGACATGATCTTTCATCTAGTTGTCTAAAGAAATTAAAGGAACACTAGTGTCTCCCCCCCAACATACGTATGTGAAACATTTTATAGTAGGCTTTCATTAATTCTTCAGTTAACACTGCTTGATTAGATGAAGCTTTAAATCTTTATAATCTGTCCTTTAAGAGAGAGGACTACTTTAAGCGGGAATAATTGTGTTTCTTACCAAATTAGTCCACATACCTGAAAGAAAACACTGATTTGTCCTTATTATTTTGTACAGGAAGGAACAGGTTTTTTTTTTTATTTTTTTTTTAAATGCAGTTAAGCATGTTTCAAAACGGTGTTGCTGGGAACCATGTGTTTGTTTCGTTTTTTTTATTCTGTCCCTAACAACAATCTGGGCATGGCATGCCAGTAATTTGTATTATTTTAAAAGGGCTATGTCTCAAACAATGCACCCTGCATCATAATAAATAGGCAGTGAAGACATATCTCTTCACTAAACACTTAAATGAGCATTGAAGCAAGAGCTTCAGTTAATGCTCACGTCAAACATCAGAATGGGGGGAAACATTGGAACAGAAATGCCTTGTTGATGAGAGAGGTCAAAGGAGAACGGACCACATCGAGTTTCACTCCTGTCAGCCAAGAACAGGAATTTGAGGCTATAGTGGGCACAGACTCCCCAAAACTGAACAGCTGAAGACTGGAAAAAGACCAAGTGATGTTTTTCCAGTTTAGGACAGTTTCCTTTCCCCATTCTGTTGTCTGATGTGAACATTAACTGATTTTATGCATTGCACTGCTGCCACACGATTGGTTGATTAAATAATGAATCAACAAATGTTTAGCCAATGTAGAAGTGTATAAAGCACTTCTAAGTGTTTCTGTGGATAAAGGCGTCTGCCAAATACTGTAAAATTGTTTTCTTAGATCTTATGATATTTACTTGACTATGTAGTCCTTACTGTTACAAACTTACCATGTCTACAAATGTGATGTGATTGTAAGCTCTGCATATTTCCTTCTAAAACTTAACCAACAAGCCAACAACAAGAAAATAAGCTTGAGTCCATTTACATTTATGCCATCTGGCAGACACCCTTATCCAGAGTGACTTACAGTCATGTGGAAAAAATAAGTACACCCCATAGAATTATTATTAAAAATTTTTTTTGGACGACATATTTGGACAAGCAAACATTCTTGTCCGTTAGTTGCATCCTCTTTGAAATAATATTAATAAAAGGTGACACTATCAAATGACATAAAATTGACATTTTGTAGTAATTTTCACAATTTAAATGAACAAAAAACAGATCAGTCACATGGAAAAAGTAAGTATACCCCTACATTTCACACCTTCAAATCCATAAAATTAGAATCAGGTGTTCAAGATTGGGTGCCAGTGATTAGAACCTGCTTAGGGAATGCAGGTGGTACCTGTCTTTTTTTTAATACCCCAATCACATCTAGTGTCTGGTGTTCCCTTTGCTATTGAGGTGTGTGGTGTGTCATCATGCCAAGATCAAAGAGTTCTGTAATGCCTTCAGAAAGTCTGGCAAGGTATTTAAAAAAAAAAAAAAAAAATCTCCAAACTATTTGAAACACATCATTCCACTGTAAGGAAAACAATCTACAAATTATACAGATTTCAAACGACTGCCAATTTGTCCAGGACTGGCCGTCCCAGCAATTTCAGCCCAAGAGCAGACCATCTGATGCAAAAAGAAGTCTCCAAGAACCCCAAAATTTCATCACAGGATCTGCTAGTAAGTCTTGCAACTGTTGGTGTCAAAGTGCATGCTTCTACAATCAGAAAGAGAATTTGACTTGCATGGGAGGCGTGCCAGGAAAAAGCCTTTGCAAGACTACAGTTTGCCAATGAGCATATAGGCAAAGACCGGGCCTTTTGGAATAATGTGCTCTGGACAGATGAATCAAAGACAGAGTTGTTTGGCCACAGTAACAGCAGACATGTTTGGCGCAGACCAAAGACAGCTTTTCAGGAGAAGCACCTCATACCACCTGTGAAGCACGGTGGTGGAAATGTTATCGTTTGGGGTTGCTTCGCCGCCTCAGGGACTTGACAGCTTGCATTCATTGATTTAACTATGAATTCTGCATCATATCAAAGAATGCTTGAAGATAATGTGAGGCCATCTGTCCGAAAGTTGAAGTTGAACCAAAAGTGGACCTTTCAACAGGATAATGATCCTAAGCACACTAGCAAATCCACCAAGGAATGGTTCAAGAAGAAGAAATGGAGGGTTATGGAATGGCCTAGTCAAAGCCCGGATTTGAATCCCATTGAAATGTTGTGGGGGGATTTGAAACGGGCAGTACATGCAAGAAAACCCTCAAACATCTTGCAACTGAAAGAATATTGCATGAAAGAGTGGTCAAAAATTCCAGCAAGCCTGGTGGACAATTATTTAAAAAAATAAATGAATAAAAACCTCTACAAGAAGTTACAGCTGCTAAAGGGGGCAACACTAGCTTCTGAGGCCAAGGGTGTACTTACTTTTTCCACAGACGAATATCACATCTAATCTAACTGCTAATTTTCCTTGTGGTTTTGTTCAAGTACAGTACTGTGCAAAAGTTTTAGGCACCCTATTTTCTTTTGTACAAACATTGTTATAGACTTTTTATTTTATGACTTCTACATTATCAAGTCAGTACAAAAAACATTTTAGATTCCCAAACATTAGTTTTCTAGCACAAAATTAAATGTTACAGGAAAATGTTTGTATGTCATTAATGCATATTACGCAAGAGACACTTTTCAGACAGACCAAAAAAAAAAAAAAAACACAGTGAAGGCTACGAAAGTCAAAGTCTCCAGAAGAACTGTGGCTGGTTCTGCAAGATGCTCAAGAAAACTTACCATTTCCTTATAAAACTGCACAAATTGTATTGGGGACTTTACGGTATTTTATTTATGTAGAAACATTTCATTTCATTATTTTGAAGGCATCTTTGCTTTACAGCATTTCTTAACATGTGCCTAAAACTTTTGCACAGTACTGTACATCAACTTTATTAAAATGCACTGTTTCAAAGATGATCAAATGTTTGCTTGCCCAAATATGTCAAAAAAGCCAACAATTTCCATTGGGTGTACTTATTTTTTCCACATGACTGTACATTTAGCTCATTTATACAACTGAGCGGTTGAGGGATAAAGGCTTTGCTCAAGGCCCCAGCAGCGACAGCTTGGCTGTGCTGGGATTTGAACTCATGACCTTCTGGTAGTCCAACGTCTGGTTGTTATATTCCATAACCAACCTCTTCCCGCAATTCCTTCATTCGCTCCTCGAAATCGTACTCCTTCTGTTTTTCCTCCAGCTTCTTTTTGTTAACCTCGAAACGTTTTTTAACTTGGTCCAATGAGGAGCGTTCCACTCGCATCGACATTCCCAGGTTCCTCTGATCTGTACAAGAGGAGAGGAGTGAATTATGATTTGTGTTACACCTTGCATGTGGTGAAACAGCAAATAAACCAATAAAATGGAACACTCACGTTTCTTGCCATTGATGTGATCCAAAAAGTTGATGGAGTCTTTCACAACACAATCACAAACATTGCAATAGTACCTGAATGGAAAAGAGTACACCACCACTTATGAGACATATTTTTGCAACATACAAAAAGTAGACATGTAGACTTGGGCCGTGAATGAATTTGATCTCTATATTAGAACGTGCATATTGGCCATACAAAGTTTCCTCTCATATGCACATATTTTGCCGTTCTCAATATTGCTATACAGTACTATAGAAATGTAGGATATTTGTGTCTGTGAATTGTTCTAGTAATTATCACAGCTATTCTTAATTTATGATAACATACACTGATCAGCCATAACATTAAAACCACCTGCCTAATATTGTGTAGGTCCCCCTTGTGCCTCCAAAACAGATCTGACCGTCGAGGCATGGACTCCACAAGACCCCTGAAGGTGTGCTGTGGTATCTGACACCAAGACGCTAGCAGCGGATCTTTTAAGTCCTGTAATTTGCAAGGTTGGGCCTCGATGGATCGTACTTGTTTGTCCAGCACATCCCACAGATGCTCGATATGATCTGGGGAATCTGGAGGCCAAGTCAACACCTTGAACTCTTTGTCATGTTCCTCAAACCATTCCTGAACAATTTTTGCAGTGTGGCAGGGCGCATTATCCTGCTGAATGAGGCCAATGACATTATGGGACACCGCTGCCATGAAGGGGTGTACTTGGTCTGCAACAATGTTTGTCAAAGTCGCTCAGAACCTTAAGCTTGCCCGTTTTTCCTGCTTCCAACACATCAACTTCGAGAACTGACTGTTCACTTGCTGCCTAATATGCTGCCCTTGACGGGTGCCATTGTAAGAAGATAATCAATGTTATTCATGTAACCTGTCCGTAGTTTTAATGTTATGGCTGATTGGTGTAAAGCCAAGGAGTAAATAACTAAACTAAAATGGTTAGCTTTTGACTATGGAGATCCCAGGCTGCCACTTTTGGTTTCAAATCAATCGAACCATAAACTTCTGTTCACAACCATTGTTATGGGATGTACATCAGGGTGACAATGTGAAAAAGCACATGTATTCATGCTGCAGAAATCTGGAAAGCAGTGACCCACCCGCCCATCTCAGCCTGTGGTGTGGTCTTGGTGATGACGATGGTCTTTCCAAGCTTAGACTCCAAATCCACCTTGTAGTCTCTGTGCCGGAGGAGCTCTCGTTTGACTGGGGGCACAGGTTTGCCTAGAGAAGGATGGATCAATTAAATATACATTCAGTGGCTACTTTATTAGTGTCATGACCATCACTGAAATCACAAGATCTGAATCGACTGTGCAAAGTCTCTGCTGAGTCGTAAGATCTGCCAATGTCTTACTTAAAGTAATGGAGGTTTTCTGTTAACACTTGATGCTGTAATACACTACACAAATTAACGTACTGGGTTACATTAGGAGATCATGCCTTGTGTTATTACATACTCACCATCTTTTTTCTCTCTTTCCTCCGTGATTCTCTTTTGAGCCAGTTGTTCGTACTCATCTTTGTCCCACTTGCGCCGAAAATCATTCTTTGCCTGTTAAAGATATGAAAAATATTTTAATTTCAGTTCAGACTTTTACAATTGGCTAGTTTCACTCTCAAGCTCTCAGTTTAATAGCAGTGTTATGCTTAGAGAGAACACGTTTTAACAGGAAGAGGAGTTTGGAGTTGTTTGCAGCTGGGTAAAAGACTACTACATGGAAATCTCATTCTTCAAAGTGAGCTTGAGGTAATAAGGATATTTTTTCTGTCCATTAGATTTGAAACTCACTGTTCGAGGGGCCACGTATGTAGGCTGGTAATGTTATATTAATTAATGTGAGCGAGTATTGAGTATTTTAAATAATTACTTGCAAAAACCAAAGATTCATTTCATGTTTCACATCATCTTAGTGTTGGCTATTAGACAAGCATCACAGCAGCAGTCACTATCTGAGATTTTAATCGAAGATTTTCCTCACACAGTCAGAACTTCAGCCGTCGTGTGCTGTCTCTGGTCACAATGGCATTAAATTGGTCGCCGGTCACATTACATTTACGGCATTTGGCAGACGCCCTTAACCAAAGCGACTTACATTTATCCCATTTATACAACTGAGCAGTTAGGAGTTAAGGGCCTTGCTGCAGTAGTAGCAGCTTGGAAGTGCTGGGATTTGAACTCATGACCTTCCGAGCTACCAATTTGAGCTACCAATGCCCATTACGCATTCTAAGCCCACCCATCTCATCTCACGACCAAAGAACTCATTTACAGTGTGCGACAGCAAAACTCACACAGTGTAAACACAGCTTTAGACTGGTGTTCTTCATGATGGATGAAAATTATACTATATTTTTAAAGGCCCACTCAGTGAATATTCTCAGAGCTCTATACTGTCACCTGTGTGTAGTGTAGAGGGATAGTCTATATCCCTCATGGTGTTACAGTATTATACCTGCTATTGTAATCAATAGCCTACATGGTTTAACCAGTTTAGACCTTTTTGTTCATTTAAAGACTCCATCTATGTAACACAGTGATCATCAGACCCGAACAATACTGCATACGCAAATATATAATGGTCCGGCTCAACAGTCACAAAATATACTTACAAATCACACATTTAATACAGATTCAATGCACAATTTTATACCAATACTAGTTTTTTTTTTGTTTTTTTTTTTAACATGGCCTAACATTATTTGCTTCAGACCTTAATGAATTATTGCTTCTTTTCCTAGAATGACCCCGCCCTCCGTGGTCACGTGATCTAAACATGGCTGCCACCTTGAATAGACCGTTCAAATTATGTGGAATAGACCGGCTCATTAAAAGAAACGAGCAAACAATTTAGCTCATCTTACGCGAGTGTGCGTGTGAGAAATGTGAAGCCACCGAATGAATAAATAAGTCACTTTTATACACGTTTTTTTTTTTTTTTTGAAAGTGAATGTCGCTGAGTGGTTCTTAATCTTCATTATTATATAGAATTATTGTATACATACAAAATGTCTTAACGACTCGAACTGCGTAATAAATCAATGCATCACTGCGACACGGCTTTGAATCGAAACTGAATCGAAACCGAATCGAATCGTGACGCCCCCGCATTCAGACCGTCCATGAAAACCAGTGTAAACAATTAGATAAATAACTAATAATGGATATGGTCGTCATATGAAATGTGAATGAACCAACTGTCTACTACACTGACATTAACACTAACAAAAAGCCTGTAATTCACAGCCCTAGTAAAGAACCGGAGAATATAGCGACTGGTTTATTTAAAATTTTCACGAAAACAATACACTGCTAGGCAGCTAACGTTAGCAATGTGTGTTGTGTTTGGATTAATAGCTGAACTTGGTAGTTTTACATCCTATTCAAACACACACTTTTAATTTAGCAACAGTAACATCATTAAAAATATGCCCACGGTTCTTAATCAAATAATAATTCTATTTAGAAATCGACTATTAAACCCAAAATAATTCTTACACCACTGCTGGACGCCATGTTGCACCGCAGATCTTCTTCCTGCCTGTGATGTAAACAGGAACCTTTACCTATAGATTTCAAAATAAAAGCTCTTCTAGCGGCAAAAATCATCATGATCATCATCATCAACAAAAAATCCCAAAATAGGGGGCTCGTTCCACGAAATCGGTGCCTTTTCAACTTTGAAAAATTAAAAGATAAAATAAGTTTAATAATTAAAAAAAAAAAAAAAAAAAAAAAAAAAAAATATATATATATATATATATATATATATATATATATATATATATATATATATATATATATATATATATATATATATATATAAATTAAATGAAGAGCGCTTAAAATGACAAGTTACAGACGCAAGCATTACTATATACTATAGTTTTAATTAGAACTATGTAATAGTTTTCACATATATGAGCAGTATTTTAGTGCCTCTATTTATTGGGATTGTTTCAAATTTGGGATATATATATATATATATATATATATATATATATATATATATATATATATATATATATATATATATATATATATATATATATATGTGTGTGTGTTTTAAGAGAGACATTAAAAGAAGGGCTTTGATCAAAATACAATATAGTTAAAGTTGCAATGGCAAAACCTGCAAATAACATTCAAATATCATTTTTACATTTTTATGAAAATGACAGCAACAGGATTGACATCATAGTAACAGGACTGACCAGAGTAACAGGGATGACTGGACACACATTCTTTGGCATACACTGCACATATTTGTTTACATAATAGTGTAAAGTTTTACCTTTTTAAATTGCATTATATTGTTTTGCACTTACTTGGCATAGTTGTATTAGTGAAGCACATTACATTTTTGAGAGATCTAATGTTTTAAGGGTATTGTACATAGACCCATGCGTCCATCTGTTTGTCTGTGTGAGTATGTCCCCTCACAGAACTTAAAATATACTGATCTGGTTCAATTATTAGGCAAGGAAGATGATCGGATCTTGGTCTTCCTATGATCATCTGAAAACAGACCAAGATCTCGATGCTGAAATTTGGTTTCACTTTGTTGAACATTGCAAGATGGGGGCGAGGGTCTGCAGTCACCTTACTGCTCTTGTTTGTAACTACCCTTTCATGGATGCATTATTGACAATGAGTTATGGGGGGGGGGGGGGGGGAAGAGTTTTATTGAGACTGATCATCTTATCCTGGTCATTAACATGTTAAAACCAACTGACAGCATTAAAACCAAACAACACCCAGCATATAAAATGAGCCAACATTTCACCAAAGGTAGTAAGGTAAAGTAAGGTAAAATAAATAAATAAATAAATAAATGGTACCTTATGGTAAGCATAACATTTTTGTAGCTTTTAAAAGAGAATGAGAACATGATATAGGCATTTGCTCAGTAATACATCCAGGATGACCTTTAAAAATGTTTGCATTTTACACAGATAAACTTTAAAAACAGTGTGGCGTAGGTAACACCTAATCTACAGTCATCCCTGTTACCCACATGTCAAAACCTGTTACTCTAGAAAAGTAACAGGGCTGATGGTAACCGGTTTGATGATTTCAAGCTAATTTGCTAATTGCTAGCCAATAGGTCAAGGCCACAAAAGCATGTTTTACACTTTGAAAGGATATTAATTGTAGATATTGATTATATTAAGTTAAATAAATCATTGTTTCAATTTATACTTTTAAAAATAATAATAGTGTTGACATTGCATGATGTCCCCCCTCAACCTCATAAATCATCAAAAATAGAACATTATAGAAGAGAAGGAAAACTTGCTGGTGTTTTAACTGTTGGAATCCTGGTTGAGAGATGTTACATCATCTCTCAACCAGGATTCCAACAGTTAAAACACCAGCAAGTCCTGGAAGTGAGGTCACTGGAATGTACCAGGGTTTTTTGGTGAGGGTAACAGGGCTGCCATCAGGGGATGTCATCAGGGGACATCAATAAAATGATTTATATTTTATTAAAAAAAAAAAAGTATACTTATGCCAAAACATTGCTTAACAATGAGACTATACTTAGAACAATATGCAAATGTGATTTTTGTATCATTTTGCCTTCAATTTGCAAATTAAAAGTCCTGCTGAAAAAGAACAATCATAGCGAGGGACAGGCCAAAAACCTTACCCTTAACAGCATAAATACAGTTTTAATTGTTTAAAATAATATTTAATTGACTTAAATTTAATGTAATACTGATGGAAAAAATAAATAGTATTATTATGTTTTTAAATCACAAATTTATTTGTTGTTATAGTAATTCTGTGTCTGATTATTTCTTAGGGACACAAAAGGCACCAATTTCATGGAATGACCCAGGAAACATTTAGTATTTGTCTGGAGGATGATTTTAAAACACTTGCACATTTAAAATGTATTCTCACTGATCCATCTTCGTTATTTCCCCTTGACTGAATCATGTCACCATCTTAAGGGCTGTTCCATGACCTTACCAGATGTTAGGTGAGCTCTTGAGACCTGTGGGATCAAATCAGCATGAATGTACACGCCAATAAAATGTACATTTCAATAAATATATGTTGAAAGTTCTGTTGGAGAGAATCAGAATATCACTGAACCCCTTCATGTAATGTCTAAAGGTTGGAGAAACTTGTATATGACCTTGGACTACTCCAAACATTAAAGACTAACATGAGTTACAAACAGGAACTTGAGTTACCAAGGAAGGACGTTTGTTTTAGATCAGCATAACACCAGAATAAATGGAAGACAACAGAAATCTCATAGTAATTGATGGCATTTGCTGGCTTATTTGTGTAGCTCCGCCCTGCAGCACCTGATGCTGATTTAAAGCTCTTTCAAACTATGAGGCCTACTATGTGGCAAAGTCAGCATGACAACACTTGAAACCCTACTTCAAAGTCCTTTGGAATCAAGGTCCAACTCTTTACTTTATCTTACTGTTAAGAGTTTAAGTGTTATTCTTAATTTGTTTTTGTTGTTCTTGTGTTTTAGGGGCTTGTCTTTTCCCCCATGGCCCAACCCTGAGCTCCCGCAAGACATGAAGCTCAGGCTGCCTCTTCCCCCTGGTAGCCCAGAGCCCTGGCTTCTCCCAGGCTGCAGCTCGGTATATGACAGCCTGGTCAGGTAAGAAGGTAAAGATCTATGCCTTAAGCAGCAAGATCAACTCTTTGGTATTGTTTTGGCTCAAATTTGGTGGCTTGTCCTTTAGGAAGTTTTCGTATTGGTCTGTTTGCGTGGCTCTGTTTATCTTTCTGTAGCTCTAGGACACCCCAGTCACCTATGAGTGGAGATCAGAATTCCTCTACCGTGAACAAACCTCGCAGGTCTCGTCTTCAGCTCTGCATTTATGTCGGCTGTGAAGCCCAAATTCATGCATGCTTGCTGTCTCTGTATTTTAACTAGCTTTTTTGGGGGGCTCTAATTAGATCCTCTATTCTTGAGAGGTGCATCCTGAAGATTTCTACAGCTAACGTTGCTGTAGGGACAGAGGATCTGGATGAGCTCAAGAGGTCAGGTGCATGTTTCCTACAGTGTCCTTGAAGTGCTAAATAATGAAATGCTTCTTGATCAGAGAATATTTTTGCCATTGTTTTTCCTAGATCCCCAACAGGACTCCGGTGGCGTTCTCACAATGTGGACCCATCATTTTTTGAGACTAATGAGTCTGTGTTAAAGCGAAGACAAAAGCAGATTCAGTATGGCAAGAACACTTGTGGTTACCAGAACTATGTGAAGCAAGTGCCAAAGTAGGAATGACTTTATTCAGCTCTCTCTATATACTTTATCCAATAATATGTACAGATTTTATGTACATGTATGTATGTGTGTGTATACACAGAGGAGTCCAAAAGTCTGAGAGTACATTGGAAAGCTGGTATTTATTTTCCAATTTAAAACTGGAAATAATCAAAGGTTTAGAATTTTGAAAGTTAAAAGAAAGAAATGTGCAATATCATCAATATTCAAGATTCTGGCTATTTCTGTGAGGTCTGATATTCCTTGAGCCTTATCTGTTCAACTGAAGCATGTGTTATGACAACACACTGATGGATTTGATCCAGCAGGGATGGCCAGGTTTTACACAAACTTGTGGCATCAATGCCAGCTTGAGTGCACACTTTCAATAAAAGTGGGACATACCAAATACTAAGAAGTCATGAAATTCATGTAAAGGTTTTCTACTTTTCGCTCAAGTTATTACTGATATGATGCATAAAGGAAAAATTGTGTGTTAAATTAGAAAAGAATGTAAAATAGAAGCATTTTCACTAGTGGTCTCAGACTGTTGGTCCTGTGTGTGTGTGTGTGTGTGTGTATATATCTAAAATTTGCATGTATGACAAGTGTGTTGTGTAAAAAGTAAACAAATTATCAAAACTAATTAATGCTAGAGATGTGCAATATTAATAAAATAATTTTAAAAAATCATCTTTTTGACTGTTTGCCAGAATTCAATCCAGGATTTTAGGATTTATGAACCAGAATGTGAAATTGTGGTATAAAGGTATGTTCACGCGTACAGCGATTCTATCGCTGCCAGTTGCTGTACTATGATCTCGCCAGTAGGAGTTCCTACTACTGGTTTCCATAGTAACATTTATCGGTGGGTGGTGCAACTAGCATTCCACTTTTGACCACAAACCAGTTTTCTTGCCGCTTAATCTAAACATTCTGGAGGGAGAGCGTTTGTATATAAAATTCACCAGTGCATAGTATATGCATCATATCCTATGAGATGAAGAAGCAGTGTGTGCTCTTTGCCATTGTGGCAAAAGTGCAAGCACCGGACTGTCAGGGTCCACAAAACAATTCGGACTCGCAGGCAGCATGGTGGGTCATGGGTCACGTGTGAGCTACTGTTTTCACTCCCACTGGTAGTTGCTGTGCCAAGTTGCTCCAAATTTGCATAAAGTTAAACTATTCTCAATTTTGTCGGATCGCTGGACACGCCCAGATCTAGTCGCCAGTGGTCGCTGTCACTGGAAGCCACCAGCTCTCATTGAAAATTAATGGTCTTTGGTCATTTTTGGCGCTGTATATGTGAACGTACATTTTAATTTTTTATTTATTTATTTTTTTTTAGTTTGAGAAATGTCCTTGGAGTGCATTTAAGAAACTGGTCGAACACCATGTCCACAAGGAATCAGTCCTGGGGGGGAAAGTCTTTGTATAAATGACATCTAAAGCAATGTCTAACATAACATTGTTTTATGAAATAAGTGTTTTCAATTATGTATTATATGGTGTTCCTTAAAAAAATGCCTGTTGCATCCACCTTAAATGAAACTTGTAGGTAATTGAGTTGGGGATTAAGGTATAAAATTAAAGCACTTGCATCAATAAATGAGTATTCTTATATGTTGTAGATCGAAATTACAGATGTGATATCTTCACACTGTACTTTCAGGCGTTTTCGCATCCCTGGGTTTCACCCATCCACTCCCAACAAGTATCGCAAATATAGCCGAAGATCTTGGGACATGCAAGTCAGACTTTGGAGGAGAGCGCTGCATGCGTGGGACCCACCTTCTCAAGGAAATGAAGGAAATGATCCAGTTGATCAACTGTATGTATGTATGTTTGCATTTGAGGGCTAAAAATATGTGGTGAATGTAGCACTTTAGTCATTTTTAGTCCATTATGAGGATCATATCTGTGTATCTGGTGAAAACTTTCCTTCCAAATTACAAACCACACCATGACCTACTGCCACCATCATGTGGCAGCAGCCCAAACCATAAAATCATACATGTACCGGTCAATAGCTTCAGATAATGTTCAGTTGACCTCAGAATGGGATGGGGGGTCGGGGGGGAATGTGATCTCAATGACTTGGATGTTGGTGCCAGACAGGCTATTTCGAGTATTTCAGAAATTGCTGCTGATCTGGGTTTTTCACTCCACAGTCTTGATTGAACAGTCCGAGGCCCATCGTAGCCTCGGATTCCTATTCTTGGCTCAAATTTCAATATGTTGTGCATTATGAGATGCTCTTCTGCTCACCATGGTTGTAAAGAGTGGCTATCTGAGTTACTGTAGACTTCCTGTCAGCTTGAACCATTCTGGCCATTCTCCTGACCTCCCTCAACAAGGCGTTTGATCAGCAGTTGCTGAAATACTCAAACCCCTCTGGCAACAGCAACCATACCACAGATGGTCACTGAGCTCTGTAGTATGGGTGCTACTAATATTAGCCAGTGCGTGTGTATTCATTTCAGGTTTGTGCACATGGTTGTATACAAAGGTTTTTTTTTTTTTATTATTTATTTTTTTTATAAATGGCTTACATGCATTTGCTCTTAGGCAGGGTTTGCTTGAGCAAATGAACACTGACCTGGGTGAAGAAGGAAAAGGAGAAAAGGCAAGGAAGTTGGAAACATCTGACCCCAACGTTTCTGTACTTGCTCAACCCACTGAGGGCTCAACCAACAGGTTCTTAAAGCCACTCATGCCTCAAGTGAGTGGAACAAGATTTGACCTTTTTGAATTTTGAGCGCAGTGTCTTTTAGGCAATTTTTTTTTTTTTTTCTTCCTTGGTGTAGGTTGAAATAACAAGCCAACAAGGCCAGCCTTCTGGATTAGGCTATACCTTTAACAGTCACCTAACTGCTGAGGAGAATGTTGTGGGATGGCTGAGGTTTCTCTTGGAGACTGACAACACATGCAGTGAAGCTGCCTTGCAGAGTGAACAGCCACTATGGAGATTTTACTGACTTGCCATGATTTCTACAGACCATGTTTTCCAGGGAAATAAGTGTACCTTTGTCTGCTATCTCAAGCTGTTGCATGCACAGAGCACATTGGTGGTAGTTTAGCATCAAGCAGCATCTTCGTAACATGGATTTATTGTCTGGTTATTCATTGACACCCCACAGCATATTTTCACTACTTTGTTCATTTAGGTTTTAATTTTTCTGTCACTAGTTGTAGTTTGTATAGATTCTTGCTCACGTGCTATAAAATCCTGGTCCCAAAAGCACTGTTTTGCTGTTCACGGTTTGCAAACTTTGCATCCAGTCCCTTGATTTCCACTTTTGTCTCTTTGACTTGGTTGCTGGTAATTCTTACTGTTATTTTGTACCTTGCATATTTTTGTACAACTTAAAGTAGTGGAAAACAAACCTAATAAAGATGTGTTAAATGTTTGCGCTTGTCATTAATGAATATAACCATGAATACCTTTCCCAACACTCGAAGACTAATTTTTAAACTGTGCTGTAACTGCAAGTATTTTTGCACCAGTTAATATTCCACTTGGACAAACTTGCATCTTGGTTTTGTACAATCTTGGGGAAAGGGTTTCTCAAGGGTTCTTTGGAGCATTAAAATGGCTCTTAGCTTCCTAAAGCTGTTTTACTCGGAACCATCTCTGGTAGGACAACACTGCTGAAACATTTTTTATATACATTTATTTTATTTATATAAATATATTTATTTATTTTATTTATATATACAGGTGCATCTCAATAAATTAGAATGTCGTGGAAAAGTTCATTTATTTCAGTAATTCAACTCAAATTGTGAAACTCGTGTATTAAATAAATTCAATGCACACAGACTGAAGTAGTTTAAGTCTTTGGTTCTTTTAATTGTGATGATTTTGGCTCACATTTAACAAAAACCCACCAATTCACTATCTCAACAAATTAGAATATGGTGACATGCCAATCAGCTAATCAACTCAAAACACCTGCAAAGGTTTCCTGAGCCTTCAAAATGGTCTCTCAGTTTGGTTCACTAGGTAAGCCACAAACATTCATTGCCAGAGAAGCTGGCTGTTCACAGAGTGCTGTATCCAAGCATGTTAACAGAAAGTTGAGTGGAAGGAAAAAGTGTGGAAGAAAAAGATGCACAACCAACCGAGAGAACCGCAGCCTTATGAGGATTGTCAAGCAAAATCGATTCAAGAATTTGAGTGAACTTCACAAGGAATGGACTGAGGCTGGGGTCAAGGCATCAAGAGCCACCACACACAGACGTGTCAAGGAATTTGGCTACAGTTGTCATATTCCTCTTGTTAAGCCACTCCTGAACCACAGACAACGTCAGAGGCGTCTTACCTGGGCTAAGGAGAAGAAGAACTGGACTGTTGCCCAGTGGTCCAAAGTCCTCTTTTCAAATGAGAGCAAGTTTTGTATCTCATTTGGAAACCAAGGTCCTAGAGTCTGGAGGAAGGGTGGAGAAGCTCATAGCCCAAGTTGCTTGAAGTCCAGTGTTCAGTTTCCACAGTCTGTGATGATTTGGGGTGCAATGTCATCTGCTGGTGTTGGTCCATTGTGTTTTTTGAAAACCAAAGTCACTGCACCCGTTTACCAAGAAATTTTGGAGCACTTCATGCTTCCTTCTGCTGACCAGCTTTTTGAAGATACTGATTTCATTTTCCAGCAGGATTTGGCACCTGCCCACACTGCCAAAAGCACCAAAAGTTGGTTAAATGACCATGGTGTTGGTGTGCTTGACTGGCCAGCAAACTCACCAGACCTGAACCCCATAGAGAATCTATGGGGTATTGTCCAGAGGAAAATGAGAAACAAGAGACCAAAAAATGCAGATGAGCTGAAGGCCACTGTCAAAGAAACCTGGGCTTCCATACCACCTCAGCAGTGCCACAAACTGATCACCTCCATGCCACGCCGAATTGAGGCAGTAAATAAAAGGAGCCCCTACCAAGTATTGAGTACATGTACAGTAAATGAACATACTTTCCAGAAGGCCAACAATTCAGTAAAAATGTTTTTTTTATTGGTCTTATGAAGTATTCTAATTTGTTGAGATAGTGAATTGGTGGGTTTTTGTTAAATGTGAGCCAAAATCATCACAATTAAAAGAACCAAAGACTCAAACTACTTCAGTCTGTGTGCACTGAATGTATTTAATACACGAGTTTCACAATTTGAGTTGAATTACTGAAATAAATGAACTTTTCCACGACATTCTAATTTATTGAGATGCACCTGTATGTGTGTATGTATATATATGTATGTATATATATATATATATATATATATATATATATATATATATATATATATATACATACACACACACACACAAACAATCTGGCTTTCCCGGTTGTCCACTCATGGCTGGCTCTAGAGGCTCTTGTAAGTATTGATGGCTTCATGAATTCCACGTGTACGGGGATATTTTATTTGAAAGTCTCGTTGCTTCTGTCAGATCTACACAGAAATGGATGCAGGAACACAATCAGTGTTTTGCAGTGAGTTGAACCTTACTATGCGTGGTAGCAGTCCACCTGTGTAAACCTAAGTTCACAAAGAAGCTTGATTTGTATTAATAAGATTATCAATATATCCAATACAATTTTCAAAATTATTGGAGCGGTAATTTTATTTATAACCCAGTGCTGTTGCACCATGGTCCTGGAGGAACGTTGTTTCGTTTCACTGTGTACTGTACCAGCTGTATATGGTTGAAATGACAATAAAACCACTTGAACTTGAAATTGAACTTGAACTTGAAATTGAACTTGAACTTCCTGATTGTTTGGTTGATTCATTTTCTATAAAAGCAACATCGAGGTGGTAACAGTAAGTCATCATGTCATTAGGCAGCAACACACCACCCCCTTGTTGATTAATTTTCTGTAACAGTACGCCCCCAAGTGTTTTATTCCTTACATGCTTTGTCTATTCACTTTTTGACCTAGATATTTTACTCATTCACTTGAAAGGTGCCAGTAATTCAGTTGACTGTACAAATGAAACACGTGCGTTTTAACGCGTAATCCCAAACGATCTAGTAAACGAATAAACATTTCTATACACACGTTAGTCCATGTCAGTAGAAATGGATGACATGTGCGAGCGCGCGTTCGCGTTGCGTGGCCGCGCGCGCTTCAGCGGGGGCGGGGTGGGGGGCAGCTCTCGCCTCTGCGGATACACACTACTGAATTTCTACAACCGTTTTCTGTCTGTTTTTACTAGCAACTGTCGAAATCCGACTCGCAAATCTGTATAATCCCCCGGTCGTTTGTGCTGAATCATTAACGTTATTCTAGCGGCTTGTTTGCATAAAGAAGACGGCAATTCACAATAGCTCACCAGCGTTACGCCATGGGTATTGGTTAGCTAGCGAGGCTGTTGTGTCTGAATTGTTGGAGCTCATGTAAGCAATAATAGCCCTTATTTATCTACCTAGCCTGGTGAAACATGCTGATCTGGCCTCGAATGGTGGCAAGGTAAGTCCGAGAAAAGAAATGGTTTATAGTTCGCATGTTATTGTGCGGTTTAAATCAATCGGTTTCATACACAATACACACAGATGCATGTTTTTTTAAAATGTTTTTTTTTTTATTATTTAAAGAAATTATTATTATTATTATTATTATTATTATTATTATTTTGCACTTGCAGGTTATTGTTGATGCTCTACTGTTATACTCGGAGTATGTATTTCCTGCATTATTTGGGAGACACCTTTGCTTTGCCAGATAACTAGCTGTGGCTGAATGGCTGGACTGACTGGGCCTGTGCCTGTGCGTCTGCTGCTTTCTAGGCAGTCTGATAAACCCAGTACTCATCCCTTCCTTCTCCGGTTTGCCGACTAAAATTACTCTTCACCCCAAGCGTGTCATTTCTAGACTGCTGTCTTGCCTAGCCAGTTGTTAGTATATCAGATAAACATGGCACACCAATATACTGTATACATACTATAACGTTATATATTGGTCAGCCATATTTATTGCCATCCTGATAGGCACTTGGCTGTGAATCCACGGTCTATTTATGTGCATAGCTGTGTGACCGATATCACACGGAAATGGACGAGCCTGGTTTAGCTTGCTATTGTTAGATTTGCTAGACCAGCTAACGTAACGAAATCGCAAAAATGAATTGTTGTCTTATTATAATACGGATGCCTTCGATGGATACTCGTTTCTGGCAGCGCAAACCTGGACATGGCTTTGACCGCAGTATTGTCGCTAGCTAGTTAGCTAAATAAATCAGTGGTAATGCCTAGATACGCATGTGTGAGGGGGAATACAACAGCAAACACGTCTTTAAAGCTTTTTTTTTTTTTTTTTTCTCCTCTCTAAATGTCATTTCAAATGACTCAATCGTGTTTAAATGTAGAGTTTTTTTTTCCTCCCCCTAGACCGTCTATCAAGATGACTGTCCAGGCAGGCTGCCATTTGACTGGGTTCTTTCTACACCTCAGTCACATCCGGTTCATTAGCAGTTAATTATAGGCTTTGGACTGTTTTTTTCGAACTGATTATCTGATTTTTTTTTTTTTTTGATTTTTTTTAAATATAAAAATGAGCAAAATACTGAGAGGGCTCTCGTATTTGTCTTTGTATCAGGGAAGATATTTCAAGTCACTCAGCTGTAGTACACTCTCTAGGTTTGGCTCTATGGCTATGTTTAGACAGGCTAGGTTTGTTGCATATTTCCTTTGAGCAGGAAACAATTTTAGAAGATAAAAAAAAAAAAAAAAATCCCCGAGAAATATAACTCCCCTTACATTCAGATCCTTGTCACTTTTGTATGTGGTTTCATTCAGTCTGGATTTCTGGAGATGCGACTTGTTCTGACGAGTTAAACTGTCAGAAAGTCACAACAGCTAAACGTTAGAAAGTCACAACAGGAGCAGCAATGTGGCGGGATAAAAGACATGTACCCTAAATGTCGACCGATAGTGGATTTTACCGATAATCGAACGATAACTGATTAATCAACCGATAGTTCTTAAAATTGATACTGAATGAAAACATAACACTCAAAGTAAAATATTGCTGAACTTTATTACAAAGGTTAGCAGTACTGAGTGTACCATGAAAATATACTGTACTTTTTAAAATTAAATAAATATTAATATTAATATATTGGCTATTAATAAATATTAGAGCAAATAAAAGATGTACATCTAAACTGAACCAAAAAGTAACACTCCAAATAACAAATAAAAATAGAGACGTCCAAAATGAATTTTAAAAACTTAAAATAACACAACAAAATTTGTCAGCAATAGTTTTTATTTTGCCTCTAGAGGCCGCTCTTGTAAGATATAATGACAGCGGACCCTTCTCAGCTGCTCCCTCAATGGACGCAACCGAGAAAAACTATTGGTGTGGATTTTTGTCAGCAATCGATTATCAGTGCCGATTAATCGATCGCAAAAGCGATCAATCGGTTGACCTCTAACGTACATGGTCACATAGGCACAGTTTCTGTTGGAGATGAGGGGACATGTTGTTCTCATTTTTCAGGAGTCTCAAAGTTAGTTAGAGATTGAAGGGAAAATGGTTACAGGGTAGGCCCACAGACATCATCACTTGTATTCTCACACTCATTGAAATGGCCTGTTTAGGCTCATAATAAATTAAAATGTAATATAAATAGCATTTTTTGACAGGAGGGGTGTTTAAAATGGTTTAAAATTTCTCACTCTGGGATAAATTGGACTAAAAAATATCATGGTTTCATAGTATCATGGTATTAATGGACCATTAGAAAACACACAAGCTGGTAGTGAAAATGGAGGGAAAAAACAATATGACATCTTTATACAAAAGTCACTTTGCACATCCATTTTCCATTCCGCTTATCCTACACAGGGTCACAGGGGAGCCTGGAGCATTGCAGGGTACAATCGCACACACATTCACACACCCCTTCACACACTTTGGACAATTTGGAAATGCCAGTCAGCCTACAACATGTCTTTGGACTTGGGGAGGAAACCGGAGTACCCGGAGGAAACCCCCGAAGCACGGGGAGAGAATGCATTTGTTTCGTTTTAGTCCGCAATGCCATGTTCTTTGTGTTTGATAGTGATGTAGGATAAAGTTGCAATGTGACATGTATACAACAGTAGTGGGTTATGCAGAAAAAGTGTTTTCAGTGCCGCCGCATCCCCTGTGCTGAGAAACGGAGGTTGTTTTAGTATGATTCACGGTGAGTCCTGAACAAGACGCAAAAGGGATTAGAAGCACTGGAGCAACTAACTTGATCAGGTTAAAAAAAACAAACAAGGAGTAGGCTGTAATAGAAGGAAATGCATTTTAATTGGTATTGTGAAAAATACAGCAGTGAGGTAACAGTCCGATCATACACCACGACTATCTGTGACACATATTTGACAGTACTAAACAGTGCTCTTGATCGAAAGTGTGTAACTGCTAAAATTGAAACCATGAATTCAGCTATGAATATTAGAGAAAGCATAATGACCAATTTAATCATGTGTTTCCTTCTATTCAATGAGATTTTCATAAATGTATGTATGTTTTAAGTGGGCTGGGGATAGTCCAAAACTGCACCTTTGAAGATTTTGGGGAGAACATTGGAAACCTGTATTAACTGGCAGCAAATGTGGTGTACGCCTCTCTCTTCCATCTTGTGTGTTGTCTGTGCTAAATATATTCAGAACAATGACTGACCTTTATGTAAAAAATAATCCATGATAGGGATATCATAAATTTTACTGTTTGATTGAGGGCTGCAACAAACAAACGATTAATTTGGCGATTAATTTTTGCGATTAATCGTGTGGGGGTGGGGGTGGGGGGACAAACTTTCAGTACCTTTTTTTTTTTTTTTTCATTTTACGGTTTTTATAATCGATTACTATCGATTTTCTCGATTAGTTGTTTCAGCTCTATTTTGAATACCGTTTCTTTTTCTTCTTCTTCAAAGTAAGAATGCTTGAGTGTTTACCTTCAGTTTAACATATGCAATGCATATGTTAAAAAAAAAAAAAGAAAAAGTATTCACCACCTTTTGAACTTTGAAACATTTTTTAATGTTATAATATGGAACTGAAATTGACCTGATTGGGATGAATCTACACATTAGTGTTGACCATTAGTGTTGACCATTAGTGTTGAAGTGGGGATCAATGTAGTTGGCAAAATTATTTGCAAAGAAAAACATGTGATTGCATAAGTATTCATCCCTGTTGATTTTATTTTTTTTAATAACCAAACCTTGATTAATAATTACTGCTAGTACATTGTCCTAGACTTGTTTTGTGAGATCTTTGCTCTTCCTGATGCTGTTTAGATGTGTTCTCTAACAAAATCTGGAGCCTTTAGGACAGGTGTATTTATGTTGAGATTACATGACCCTTTAATTGCATGCAGGTAGACTCCGTTCAACTAATTGTGACGTCAGGTGGGAACTGGTTGTACCAGAACTAATTATCAAAGCAGTGGGGGTGAATACTTATGCAATCAACTTGTTTTTTTTTTTTTAATTGGTTAATAATAATATAGTAATAATTAAGGCTGCAAGCAGCATTTTTGGGGGTCAAGTCCCCAGACTCGATGAGCCGCACATTCACAGACAGCAGGGAGGCATTGCTACTGCAGCTGCTGCTACTGCTATGGCCTGTGGTTTTGTCTGTTGCTACTTTGACCTGTGTTCGTGATTGCTATTGCTCTGACCTGAAAAAATCTTTCTTCTTCCAATTGAAATGGCGTTTAAATTTTGGACACATGGTTCAAAATCTATGACCATAAACTACTTCCAGATTTGACCTGATGGTGGTGCTAGAGCCTTGCAAGCCCAAATATGGTCAGAATGTTCTGTAGACCCTCCCCAGTAAGTGTGCCAAATTTCACAACTTTTTACAAGACGGTTCTATGGGCTGCCATAGACATCCTAACAAGAAGAAGTAGAAGAAGATGAAAAGGGAGAATAACAATAGGGTGCCTACACACCTTCAGTGCTTGGCCCCCTAATAATAATGTGGCTGGATCTCAAATGTGTGCTAATGGACATATAGTGCACACTATGTAGGGTCTACAGTGCCATTGTGTTATACCCTATGTAGTGAGTATATACAGGAAACCAATCGGGCCATTTGGGTGTGCTGGAGGAAGTGGATTTTTATCTCAAGTACCCTGAGAAAAATGCATTAAATGACGGAAATGATTACTGTGAGTAAATAAAAAAAAAAAAAAAAAAAGACCCAGAAACAATAAACAAAAATTCTATAACAGAGTGTCAGATTATATGATGATCCTCTAATGATAGACCTGCGATTCACTAATATTACTACATTCTGCTTATGTCATCAATCTGTTCGATCTGGTCTTGTGTAGAAAATGGAGTGGTATAAACAGAAACATTTTTAAAAGTGAGCTTAAGGTGATAAGTATTTTTTTCTGTCCATTAGAATGTTTCATTTACATTTCACCATTGCCACTACAATATTTGTAGCTATACTGTGGTTTTCATGTAATCATAGGCCATCCTCCTAGTTAAAAAAAAAAAAAAAATTCTGACCTCCCGAACTTGGTCTTCAGTTGTGTTTGGTCGCAATGGCACTAAACCGGAAAATTATTCAGTGTAAACCTGATCGATTTTCTGATTTGTCCTGCTGTTTGAACACCGTCTTGGTTCTAATCTGTCTCTGAGCATGGAGTGATTCTGCCTCTCCTGTTTTCCCAGTTGATGGCGAGCTCATGACTGGTTGGAGATCTGTTCTCTGAGGAGATGCTGAAGAGAAGTCCATTGCTATGTGATTCTCTCAGATGCTCATCAGTTTCTCTTTGGAGCTTCACATATGCTGAGCCATGGTGCTACTAATCCATAGCCTTAGCATTAACAACAACAGCTGGTAAAGTTTGTTTTGGATGTCATTTAGTACTGATATTAAACACAAAAGCACACGGATCCTTCCTTTCTTAATAATATTACATTTTTTTTCAGCCTCTGCATGATCGTCACAGCCATGCTGAAACCTGCTGGTCCACAAATGGATTGATGCCTGGTGAGTTTTACTGAATACTACTGTTAATATGTTTGTCCAACAAGCTTCATGTCTGACCACCTGTATTAAAGTAAAAACATTTCTCTGTCTGGGAAATGCACCGCCCCCAACCTGCTATGGCACTCAAGCAGATTTAACACAGTGGCGCAAGTGAAATCAGGATATTCTAATAAAAGCTTTGTGAGTGGGACATGCAACATCAGCACTGTGATTGGTGAGGGTAAAACTTCTGCAGCTTTTTTTTCTTCCGCAGAAAGCAGTTATTGGCAACTCTGCCCTTCCTCAAATTCTGGTGTGCAGGGCGTGCTGAGTTCCAGCTTCCCCCCCGGCCCTGTGCCTCTGGGACCTCCTGCTTCCCACCTGCCGGAGGGGGACAACCTGAATCGTCCGCTCGCCCCGAGCACCTCTGTGACGGACCTGTCTTTTCCCGGGCCACCGCCTCCCCCCCCGCCACCCCCAAAACGCCACTGTCGTTCGCTGTCTGTGCCGGAGGACCTCTCACGCTGCCGGTACACCTGGCGGCCAAGTGCCTCCAAGGTCTGGACACCAGTGAACCGCCGATGCCACAGTGGAGGGGGCGCGGGGGGGCCGTGTCCGCTGCGTGCCCCCAGTTCCTCTCTGAATTCCTCTCTGCATTCTTCCTCCAGCCCCACTTTCTTCAGCTTGGCCCTTTCCCCAGATTCCCCACTGCCATGGAGTTTCCCCTGGGACCCGAGTGACGCGGCCGGAGGCGGTGCCTGCTGCTGCTTCTTCCCTTCTGCTTCCTCGTGTTCTTCCTCTCCATCTCCTCTTCACCCTCCTCCTCCTCCACAGCGACGCTTCTCGCTCTCTCCCGTGCTCATCCGTGAAGCCGCCGCACACTTCCTTCCTCCACCCCAGGTGCCCCTACAGCCTGCGTCCCATCCTCCAGCCGTGCCCGCCTCGCCGTCCTCCGCATGCAGCACTCCATCTTCCGTGCGCCGCGCTCTTCCTCCCCAGCTTCCACGCTGTCACTCTCAGCCATGTGACCTCCTCCTGCTCAAGCCTGGCCTGAAGCGTCGCAGGGACCCGGACAGACCATGTGCACGGCCTGTGCTAGACTTCGCAAAAATGACACAGGTAGCTTTTCGTTTTCTCTTTATATGAACAATCTTATTATTGTATTAGAACGACGGTTTGAAAAGCTTCACTGAAGCTGGCATTTGTAAAAGCTGGCTGAGTGCCTGTCAGTTTTTCATCACATAATTTTACCCATGAAAGAAGGAGGGTTTTTTAGAGGTTGTCAGGTGGTGACTAGTGATCTGCACTTGTAGTAGAATTCTACATAAAAATGAAAACGTGCATGGTGCTTTATTTTTCTCACAGGGTGACCTACTGAGCAAGAGACCCAGAGTTAGTCAGACGATGTTAAAATACAACAAAAACACAAACTCACGCTTTTTGAGACTGAATTTCAAACGCTGATTTACTATGCATGTGGTGCACTAGATAGAGCCACTGGATTATATCCTAAGTAGTGAGCAAACTCTGAATAGCAAACAATTTGGCACTCTAACCTAACTTGGGACCTACATTACTGATGTCTTGTGTATTATTGGTAGAGTAAGGAATATAAACCGGAACTAAATCTCAGTGATGACACCACAGTGGGCAAATAAATATAATGAATTATGAAATTATTTAGATAGTCAGTCAGTGCACTATTACTGCAGATTGCTGTGCCATACTATCTAGTAGAAAGATGTTTCCAGCCATTGCTGTTGGAGCTAACAGCATCATCTTGAGTGAATGTATTTGAACAGTCAATGTTCTGGTCTCTGTGGCTTAGTGGTCAGCACATGTGTCTCGCACCTCTGGGTTGGGAGTTTGAATCGAGTTTATGTTCTTCGAGGGCTTCCTCTGGGTACTCTAGTTTCCTCCCCAGTCCAAAGACATGCGTTGTAGGCTGATTGGCATTTCCAAATTGTCCATAGTGAGTGAATGTGCCCTGCTATGGCTTGGCACCGCATCCAGGGTGTCCCCAGCCTTGTGCCTTGAGCCTTGGGATAGGCTCCAGGCTCCCCCGTGACCCGGTGTAGAATAAGCGGTATGGAAACTGGATGGATGACTGGATGTTCTGGTCAGTTTGTAGTTGCAGATTAGGCTGAGTTTGGTTTAAAAAAAAAAAAAACAACAACCGATTTTAGGAGGGTTGCTTGCTTCAGCCACGGCAACATCATATGGTTTCTCATACAAATCACATTGGCTTTTTTTTATGTTACGTTACAATACTGAGGTCATGTATAATGGAATTGCAGCTAGTGCTTCTTAGTGTTCTTACTTAATCTTTTTTTTTTTTCTTGTCAGACCCGAAGCACAGATCCCCTCAGCTGTTTGGACCGTGGTAGACTTGCCTGCGGAGGTGACCTCTGCATGGGCCTCGAACCTTTTTTTGGAGACTTCAGAGGGTCATGTTCACCTGCTGAAGGTTTAGGAAGGACGAGTATCGGACCGCTGAGTGAAAGTGATGAGGAAGAGGAAGAGGAGGAGAGGGAAGAGGCAGACTCGTCACGTGACGGAGGACAGCAAAGTGTTTTTGAGAGGGATTGTACAGAATTAGACATTACTCTCATTGAGGAGAATTGAGAGAAAAAAATGTGTAAAGGACGCTTTTGTTTTTTTTGTTTTTTCCACCCCTCTCTTGCATTGCCAGCATTCAACCCATTTGTTCACCACCTGCTACATTGGCAGGTCTCTCAGGAACTCTGCTGCTCTCTCACGAGCTGTGCAGGTGTATAAAATCTCATTGATGCATTAATGAAGACATAGTAGCAGTTATTACAGGTTAATGCAGTTGGTTATGGATGTTGACCCAATATCATATTACATTCCAGAATCAGTTGCAAAGAAACTCTAAGGATGTGAATATTAGACAGCTGGTGGACACTTGCTAGGAAATTTAGATGTTCTCTAAACTCTAAATTAAAAAAAAAAAAAAAATCACTGAAAGGCAGAACTCGAGGGGAACTGAGCGTCTTGAGCTTCTTGCTGTCTTTCTTTTTCTTGTCTTTTTTTTTTTCTTTCAACATGTTTTCTTAGTAGGAATAGTCTTTCGTGGATGATAGTTATGAATAACAGTGTTTTGTTCAGTTTGAATTAAAAAAATAAGGTCAACATGAGAGCTGTACTTTACTCTTTGGGCCTTTCTACTTCCTGAGAAAAGTCCATCTAATTCAGCATAAGCCTTAAGATGCCTTTTTCCTTTATCAAAAAGACTCTTGAAGGAAATGACTTGTGTATCTGTTGTCCTTCCTACTGTTACTTTTTTGCTGTCTTTTTTATCTTTTAACCTGTACAATGCATTCCTCTAAAAAACTGAATACATTGAGTGTACATTGAGTTATGCACTGTATTTGAGGCAGAAACAGAAAAAAAAAAAAAATCCCAACCACTGTATTCTGAAGGCACACTGAAATGCTGAACTCATCGCATTGTACAGTATTTGTCCGAAACAGATTGACTGAAGATGGTACCTTGAAGGGTGGAAGGTATTTTTTTCTGTCTTTTTTCTGTTGTATGTGTAATAAGATTGAAAGTTCTGATTCAGTTTATGCATAAATAAAGTTTATTTGAAATTATTTTACAGAGAAAGTCAAATGCCAGGTGTCGAGTGTGTTCCAAATCCATTTAGTATCTATTTGACATGGAGGGGGAAAAAATGTTTTATGGTAATGAATATTTTACATTACGCAGCACATGTTCCCCATACAAAAACTTGTCATTTCTTCCACTAGTGCTGTCACGTAAAGATTTATTGAGATTCTGAGTTTCTGCACGTTTGAGCCCAGTCTTCCTCTGACTGTATGCAATTCAGCTTGAGTTTGTGGCCTATTTTGGTGTTGCACTTGCTGTTCCAAATGATCCCACACATTTCAATGGAATTGAGGTTCAGAGATTCCAAAAGTGTCCCAGTATTCTGTCACTGAACAGGTGACTCAAGATTTGGCTTCATGCACCCTACATATGTCATCCTGGAACACAAAAGACAACCTCAGAGTATGACCAACAATTGACCATTTGCTTTTATGCATGTTATATACAGTCCCAAAAGTCTCCATATGTAGGGGAAATTAACCATTTTCAGCAAAATGTCTTCCAAAATGTTTCATACTTTAATTTATATTATATAGATATTTTTTCAGATAGCCTTAGAATGCATTTGACAAAAGAAGAACGTACTGAACTCATTCTCATGGCTGGATCGGGAAGTTGTTGCAAGGTTGTGATGGACTTTAACAGGAAACATGGCGAGCACTTCACACACGATACTGTTGCCAAAGTTATTAACAATTTTTAAAAAAAATGGAAGTGTTGTGGACCAACCGAGAAGTGGACATCCACGAACATCTCCTATGTATGGAGATTTTTGGGACACCTTCTATTGTACTATATTGTACTATAAGGCACTGCTGTCAGTGGATGCGACAAATGTTTTGTCCAGGGAACTTGTTTATGAGATTATTTTAGTTGACCTGTCATACACATTACAGCCCACCATGACTGTGTCGTGTTCTGTATTGAGCCACTTTGACTCAGCACCACTTGTTGAAAGATTATGGAACAATTTCTTATTAAGGAAAGTTAATGTTAAAAATATCATTTAGGTCCTACAATTAAACCTGTATTTCAGATCCTAATCAAGTCAAATGGCTGATAATAAAAACTCCCACACTTTTAGCATTTGTGGGATTTCATGATTAGGGTGCCATTTATGAGCCTCTGACATTACATTTACACATACTGTATATACAGTGGATATAAAAAGTCTACACACCCCTGTTAAAATTGCAAGTTTGTGTGATGTAAAAAAAAGAAAAAGAAACCAAGATAAATCATGTCAGAACTTTTTCCACCCTCATTATGAAAGTAAAACGTATACAAATTAAGTGAAAACATTCATAGGGAAAAAAATTAAAATAAAAAAATGTACAATAACCTAGTTGAATAAGTGTGCACGCCCCTAAACTAATACTTTGTTGAAGCACTGTTTGATTTTATTACGCCACTCAGTCTTTTTGGGTAAGAGTCAGCATGGCACTTGGCAATATTTTCCCACTTCTTGCAAAAACATTCTAGATCCATCAGATTGTAAGGGCATCTCCTGTGCACAGCTCGCTTCAGGTCACCCCACAGATTTTTTTCTGGGCTCTGGCCAGGTCATTCAAAAACATTGATCTTCTTTTGGTTAAGACGTTCCTTAGTTGATTTGGATGTATGCTTTTGGAATTGGTGTCATCAGACCATAACACATTTTGCTTTTTGGGTGATTTAGTTGAGCATGGATGTTTTTTTTTTTTGTGAGAAAGGGCTCCCATCTAGCCACCCTACCCCATAGCCCAGACGTGAAGAATAGAGAGATTGTTGTCACATTCAGAGAGTAATCAGTACTTGTTAGATATTCCTGCAGCTCCTTTAATGTTGCCGTAGGTCTCATGACAGCCTCCCTGGTAAGTTTTTGTCTTGTCCTTTTATAGATTTTGGAGGGACGTCCTGTTCTTGGTGATGTCACTGTGGTGCTCAATTTTCTCTATTTGTTAATGATGGCCTTCATGGTGTTCCATGCAACATTTAATGTATTGGAAATTCTTTTATACCCCTCTCCTGATTGATTCCTTTTGACAGTGAGATACCGTACATGCTTTGTAAGCTCTTTGCAGACCATGGCTTCAGCAGTCAGATGAAACCAAGAAGATGTGAAAAAAATCCTACAGAAACAGCTGATCTTTCAGCTGATCTAATCAGAATAATTTCATTGATGACAGCTGTATCATTCTGAACACAGCCACACCCCCAGTTATAAAATGGTGTGCACACTTATGCAACCAGGTTATTGTAGGTTTTTTAATTTTCCTATTTCTCCCTAAAATGTTTTGATTGTTTTCACTTAATTTATATACATTGTACTTGCACAAATTGCACAGCACAGCACAATACACACAGTTCATCAATAGCTACAATTGTAATTATCAAAAGCTACAACTGTAATTATGCTACAATTTGATCACTGATTTTTTTTTTATACCTTATCCCCAGATGTAGGATGTAAAGTTTTTATAAATAGCATATCATAGAATAACCAAGTAGATGTACAAGCAGAACTTTCTGTATCAAAATGTAAAAATCTGAATGCCCTTTTCTCAGATGAGGTGAATATAAAAAGTCCCAACCTTAAAATAAGTGCACTTTTGCATTCAGCAAAACTATTTCTATTTCCTCATTGTTTGCCCATCATACACTTTAATTATGGGCATTACTTTAAACCCTAGAATCACCCTTGTATCAAGCATAAAAACAATGTAATCTAACATATGGTAAATATGTTGGATCCCAAACATACTGTTTCATTCCCTCTTGCAATCTCTTTTTCTTTTTCACCCTTTTATTCAGTAGAGGGTGCTGTAGGACAGTCTGCTGACATTGCACAAGTCCTTTATATCTAATGCAGGACTTGCGTATTATGGACCGGTGTTTCCCAAAACTGGCCCTGCTCTAATTTCTCTGATCCCAGCATACGTGACATAAAGCAGTACGTAATTAAACAACAGTATATTTAATCTCCATACAGCCTGTTTTGTATTGAAGCTACACTTTCATTTATTTTTGTATGAAACCATTCATTTTATGGTGGTGTACTTCACAATGCTGTATAATTAAAAATATGGTAGAGGACATAATTATTTAGCACTAGATAGGGGCTTAACACCAACCGTTTACACTTATAATTGTATACACATTTTCCAGAGCATCATGCTGAAACAAAGATCAGTCCTGAGGAAGCAACAAGACTAAAAAAGGCACTGAAAAGGATCGCTCATACGTTACTATTATATTTATGGAACAACTCATATTGAAGGCAGAAGCCTAGGAGCGGATAATTAATAACACTCAAGGTATTCCTAACTGTATTCACATCAGTCTGACATCAAAGTAGGCCTACATTTTCAATGGCAAAGAACATAATATATATAGAACATAATAATATAACTTAATAACAATTTTTTGTACCTTATCTTGTTCTTTTTCTGGCTAGTTAATCATTGATTAAATACATTAATACAAAAGGTACAAAGAAAGATTACATTACACTGTGGAAGACTTTTATGGGTGCCAATGTGTGAATGATATATACAGTCCTCTCCAAAAGTATTGGAACAGCAAGGCCAATTCTATTCTTTTCGCTATACATTGAAGGCATTTGGGTTTGTGATCAAAAGATGAAAACGAGACGACAGATCCCAATATCAGCTTTCATTTCCTCATATTTACATCTATGATATGATGTGTTTAACATATGATGTGTTAAACAACTTAGAACATGGCACTTTTTGTTGAACCCATCCATTTTTTCAAGTGATCAAAAATATTGGAACATGTGTGAACTGATACTGTAGGTGTTTCCTGCTACCCAGGGGCACCCTGTTAAATCGATTGTTTAAAGAATTAATAGCTCTGAATGTCTACTCTTGGTTTGAGCCCTAGGTTTGGCATATGAAAACTGCATTTGTTGTTAAAAAGGATAAACCAAGATGAAGATCAGAGAGGTGTCTCTGCGAGAAAAGCAAGCCATTTTGAAGCTGAGAAAAGAGGGAAAATCTATCAGAGCCATTGCACGAGCACTGGGTATAGCCAATACAACAATTTGGAATGTCCTGAAAAAGAAAGAAACCACTGGTGTACTAACAACCGGTGTACTAGCAATCGTGTACTAACAACTAGACATGAAATATGAGATGATAGAATATCATCTTATCTATTGTCTAAATCTATTGTCTCATATTCATCTTTCGATCTCAAACTCAAATGTCTTCAATGCATAGTGAAAACAATAGGCCTTGCTGTTCCAATACTTTTGGAGGGGGCTGTAGAATTATGTTATTTGGCTATATAATTGTTGTGTTTTTGGCTATATATCTATATACCTCTGCACTGATATCAAGAAAATATGAATAGCAGTATTAATCTACAGAATCCCTTTTGGCAAAGGAGTGAAGATTACAGAGATTAGATATTAGGTTGAATAAAAACGTGAAATAGACCTATTGCAGAGGTGCCAACTTCTACGGTTTAGCCATGGCATTTACAATTTCTGATCTTTTGCTATGGTGATATGGGAGCCACCTAAAAATGATGGTTGTCTATTTTGTCACGTTAAGCAGCCGTCAAACAGTGTTTGACCTGTGGTGAACTTTGACAATTGAGTTTGACAAGTGAGTATATGAGCCTCAGTTTTATCAGCCAACAGAAACTACCACAGCAGGATACAACTGCTGTGTATTTATAATTTTTTTTATACAAGACATTTTTGATTTAGCTACTACAGTTGTATCAGGCTATTCCAATATAATGCTACAGCAACAAACAAACAAAAAAAAGAGCAATAATCTAGGCTTGTTAGAATTTTTGGGAAGTTAACTAATTTAAGGTGGGAATTGAAACACCATGAAACAGCAAAATGCATTGAAACCTCTGTTGAAATAGCAGCGATCCAAACTTCCTAATACGTTTTTCAAAGCTGATGTACTGATCTACTGTCACACATTCACTGACCTTTAAAGTATCACAAATGACTAATGAACAGACTAAGCAGCAAAAAACTTACTCTTATATTAAAATACTCTTACATAAGCATGAAACAACCATCCAAATGTTGAATGAAAATACATTATATACATGTGGTGCATTATGTAGGTTCTACAGTGCCATAGTGATGACCCTATCTAGTGAGTATATATAGTGAATAATAAGCCAATTGAAGCCAAGCAATCAAATGAGGCTAATTATTAGTAAGAAGGAAACATTGTTGTGGGTGAATAAATAAAAATAATAAAAAATTACTATTTTAAGCTCCTTACTAAAAAGCTCCTTGTTTTTCTTTTTGTTTTTTTTTTGCTTTTATGTACACAAATGCATAGTATAGCACAACTGTTCATGTTTTCTCTGTTTGTGGAAGTAGTCTTTACATTTTTTGTTGCCTATAAAGCAAATGATTTCATGCATAGACAAATAGATACATAATTTTATTCTTTTTTTTTTTTATAAAGAAATACATGAAATATGTAAAATCTGCCAATAGAACAAGAGAACTTCAAGCTGAAAATTATTAAACATGTCTAAATAGGCCTAATAATCTTACATTTGTTTTAATTTAATCTCATAATGAATCATAAAATTTATTAGGTACATTTTCTTATATTCCAGATGTTTCTATTTGATAAGATTTCATTCTTTGCAGACATGAAAATTTAAACATACTGCACATATTAATACATAATCATACAAACATATATAAACATACAAGATTACATAATCTTTGTGTGTGTATATGCCTTGGATACGCTACTATTCCAGGATATAAATGTTCTCCTCCACTGGTCTTCTGGTTCGTATTTCGTAAACAATGTGCCTTGGCTCTTTTGACAGGCTAAAACATAAAGTACAAAAAAGTGTTCATATAATATTACACACTCAGCTCTTTGTTTGAAATGAGCTAGAAACTTTTTTGCAACTCACCATCCACTATCTATGACCTTCATATGAAACCCACCTGAATGCAAAATGATAAGAATACAAAATTAGGCTTCAAAATCACATTGAAGTAATGAACTGTGCAATGCAGAATAAGTCATTTTGCGTACGTTTGAAGGCCAGCAGGGCCAACGCCCCTAACAGAAGCAAGAGCAGACTGAGAGACAGAGATAGCACGGGGATGTTGATCTGTAGTGATATGCTTGATAACGCTTCATCAGACTACAATACACGGAGAGGGTGAATTAGGAGAGCCTAAAAATCATAATGAAAGAGAATGAAACTATACATGATGTGACTCAGATGCGTCATACTAACCATAGGATTAGAATTCTGCAGGGTGAAGTTTTGTCCAGAAATGTCAAACGCTGATGACTCTGTACCTCTGGGCTGATCTGAGCGAGGAGACAAAAAAGTTGAAAAAAGTGCAGATGCATGTGCTCAGAAGACCACTTCCTTGAAACCCACTGAGTTTCAGCTTGACAGAGTGGCTGTGTGGGTTTTACTGACTCAGTGGTGGAGCAGTTGGTAACATTTCATGGCAAGGTTTAATAAACTTTTCTGATGATGCACATAGAAAATATATTGGTTAAAATTATGAATTGAGTCATACAAAGAGTCAGTTGTTTATTAGGGTGTATCCAGTTGTTAGTCAGTGCTTGTATGGTGTTACTGATGAGAGATTTTTTTTAAAGTAACACTTTGAGTTCTTTACAGTATTTTACCAACACTATGCATTGTAGGAAACTGTAGCATTGAGGGTGAGTTATTAAGTAAATCAGTTTAGTTAAAAAGCACTTCTAAATTATTTAGATAAGTTAGCTAACCAGCTCCTTTGAATCGCCAATAATAGTTTTGGGTTATACCCTTAAACGTCTTAACATGAACTAATATTTGACCATATTAGACAGATTTCAGCTAAAGAGCTGCTTTTTCCTTTAATTAAGCTAATTCTAAAGTGTTCAAAGTGTTTCCTCTGACTTAAAATAAGAAAACGCACCTCACTATTCAGGCAAGTGAGAGGAAACACTGTCAGCTAGCTCCTACTATTGATAGCTAGCTCCTACAATTGTTAGCTACCTCCTACTACTGTTAGCTAGCTCTGCTACTTTGCTCCTGCCTGAAAACAATTAAAGTTAAAATGTTTCCTCTCACTTGACTCAGTAATAAGTTGTATTTTCTTGTTTTGAATATTGAGATAGTAGATGACTAATGTGTTGTTGTCACACTTGTTATTTTCCCTGTTGAAAATTTAATAACGTAGGAAAATCTTGGTTGAAACTGGTGCAAGTCTTGTCACTTAAAAATAAATGTCATCAATATAAATGAGTTTCAAAATAATGTAGTAACTGTACATTACACAGTATATAAATTTAAATATAATGTAATTTTATGTTAAATTACAGTATGTTTTTGGCAGCAGTTGCCAGGACACTATTTACAGAAGCAGGCTATATAATAGTTATAGTGTATTAGTCAATGCATTCTACAGTTATTCAAAATGTTTATTCATTTACTGCCAAGTTCAGTGAATCAAGTAAAAAGAAGCATAAACTCTTCAACTCAAAGTATGAAACTAAAAGTACGAGAAAGTTTCACTAAAGAAAAAAAACTTCTTCCTTGGATCATTAGTATCATTTTCACCAAGGAACTGAGCAACATGTGGAAATATCAGCTGAGGCTAACTATTAACAGCTTAATTCCTAATCTCTTAAGTGTAAGTTAGCATGATAACAATGCTGACGATACAAACTAGCTGAATACTAATAGCTAGCTCTCACAATACAAACTGTCTTGATAAAAACAAAGTGTACATAGCAGCAGATAGACTACAGTGATGGTATTAGGTCTCATTCGCACTGTCACATGTTAAAGTATAGATTTTTGTTAGGAAGATTGACTCTTAGAAGCTGTCTAATGCTTTAATCCTTATGATGATACACACACACACACACACACACACATAAAACCCCAATTCTGAAAAAGTTGGGACAGTAGAGATTTGTAAATGTACTTTGACTTGAATTTAAGCAAAAAAAAAAAAAAATGTATAAAGAAAAGGTATTTGATGTTTTACCTAATCGACTGCATAGTTTTTTGAAGATTTGCATAAGCTGAGAGTGCAGGTGCTAGCATGGCCTGCCTGCAGTCCTGACCTGTCTCCAATTGAGAATGTGTGGCACATTATGAAGTGCAAAATAAGGCAACGAAGGCCCCGTACAGTTGCGCAGCTGAAGAAATGCGTAATGGATGAATGGTGGAAAATTCCGCTCGCTAAACTTAATCAACTGGTGTCTTCAGTGCGCAAACACTTAATAAGTGTTATTAAAAGAAATGTTACATAGTGGTAAACAGTCGACTGTCCCAACTTTTTTGGAGTGTGTTGCAGTCATCAGATTTGAAATGAGTGCATATTTTCAAAAATAAATTAAATTCACAAAGTAAAACATCAAATAATGTGTTAATAATGTGTTTTCAAAATAGTACAGGGTGAATTGAATTTTCAAATTTTTTTTGCATTTTCCACACTGTCCCAACTTTTTCGGAATTGGGGTTGTATATATATGATTATAGAGAAATGTAGTGAGTGGAAAGTAGAGATTTTTCTTTTGATTGTATTTGGTAAATGTTAACAGTATTAGATGAAAGAAAAACTCAAGTAAAGTACAGATGCTTTAAAAACAGGCTTACTTTCGGTAATATAGTAATTGAACACGTCAATTTTGCAACACTGACGTTTATATGTCTAGCTTGAAACGATTTAGACCCAGTATGTTACTCACCTGTCTGAGTTTGCAGTGGTTCTGTAGTATGAAGTGTAGTAGTTGTTGGTGCTGTTGTTGTTGCAGCTTTAGAAAAAAAATGAGTAAAGTTTTGGGTTTGGCAATCCTCAACATTTAAGAACATAAACGACATGAAAAACGATTATAAAACTTTCAACCTCATCCAGTTTACTTGCCTTTCATGACTTTTAAAGAATAGGTCACCTTCTTGTCATTGAAAAGCCCATCTATGTTTATCCTGCAGCAGTACGGCCCGCTGTCTGACCGTCGTATCCGCTGGATCCCCAGGTCCATTTGTCCTGAGAGAACATCTCCGATGAGTCTGTACCTGTCAGAGACCTTTGAGATGACCCCACTTTGGTCTGTCTGAACGATGATGTCATTACACCAGAACGTTCCACAGTCTCGACCCCAGCAGACGTGGCTCAGGCCATGCTGTTTCACAGAGTAATGACAGGACAAAATCACAGTGCTGCCCTCGGTTACCTTGAATGGTGTCTCTGATGATATGGCAACTGTTGGATACAAAGAAAAATAAAGTGGATAGCATGACTCAGGGACAATTAATACCCAAATGCGTCATGGAAAATAAATACTGTTACAACATTAATATATGGGATTTAGCAGATAAAACTTCCAAATTTCTGTAATACAATGTTAGTACAGAGAAGATAATTACAAGACAAGTCTATGCTCTTCTTAACTTCTTAAAAATGATCATCGGTTTTATTTACCTGAGACGTTGAGAACAAGAATCGAGAGCAGCAAAGTCATACGACTATAACTGGCAGCCATCCGGACTAGATTATGAGTTGTAGCTTTGCATTTAAGCAAACACTGATTTGTGCTGAAGGCAGGCATGAGGCATGACAATGAAAGTTTGTGAAAAGGCAGCTGTGTTCTCGAGACCTCAGTCTGTGACATCTCCAAGCAAGGCAGAGCTACTGAGTCCCTTACGAGCTCTTAACTGTTGATGAGGATAGAAGAGAGAATAAGGCCATTGTGAAAGAGCTCTTTGCAGAGGCCATGTTCCAGAAAAAAAAAACATCCATTAAGGGTTCTGTTAACTGGATATCAGGACAGACTGGTCTTTTTCCAATAAGAAACCAAAATCTAGAGGTGTGTTATGAATTTCAAGCCTTTCATACCATATAATGCATTATTTTACATGCTAAGCTATTTCTGATGTTGTCTGAACTCGCAGTGGACAATCACACTTCCTGAATAGCTCAGTATATTATTAGCTCACCATAAATCCAGTGTATAATACAAACAAGGGATTCTGCTTATAATGCTTTAAATGATCAACAATAAAAAAAAACCTCTTTAACAACTAAATCTGACTGTTTTTCATTTAATATATTTAATACTGATTGCATGATTCCATGATTCATAATTGTGATCATTTTTCAACATTACCTAAGGAAACATGTATTTAACCATTCATAAATGAGTTAACCCATCTCAAGCAACAATATTTTTTACAAGTATATAATTGAAGTGACAACAAGGTGACATTTTTCCAATCTTCAACTGTCCAGTTTTAGTGAACTTGCACCTCAGATTTCTGTTTCTGGCTGACAGGGGTGAAATCTAATGTGGTCTTTGGCTGTCTTTGCCCATCCACCTCAAGGTTTGGCATGTTGTGCATTCTGTTCACCACGGTTATAAAGAGTGGTTATTTGAGTTCCTGCCAGCTCGAACCAGTCTGTCCGTTCTCCTTTACATCAATGGAAAGGCACCATCATAGGATCACATATTGTATATGCGCATATTGTATTTGAATGATGGTCCATTCCAAGCACAGCAGTGACACTGACATTGTAGTGTGCGTGTGTGGTCCTGGTATAAGTGTATCAGGCACAGCAGCATTGCTTGGGTTTTTGAACACTATGTGTACACTTACTGCCACTTTATTATACACATCTACCTTGCTGGTGCCTCTTATGGATCTATGGTTAGAGACTATAACTAATTATTCTTCCATACATAGTGTGTGCTATTCATCCTCTAGTCCTTCATCAGTGTCAGGTTCTAAAAACAGTACTGCTGCTGGATGGATATTTTTGGTTGGAAGACTGTTCTCAACCCAACGGTGACCCTAAGGTGCTTAAAAATCACAACAATGTTGCACTGCCTGATACACAGTCACCGTTGTGATGAGATTGATCCATCTTCCAGATAATATCAGGCTAGTGGTGGTCCTGTGGTGGTCCCTTTCCACCGATGGATGAAGGGGATGACAAATTGTACATAGCATAACATAACAGATGGGCTACAGTTAGCAGTTGTCACTACAACGTGACCTGTGTGATAAGTTTAACTGATAAAATGAAACCTTGGCCTGTAGCAAATAAAATGTACATACCTTCGAAGCTTCTGCACAATGCCCATTACTCCAGCTAGAACATTAACAGCCCTACAAATACCTGGGGTTTAATGAGAGCAGACTAGTAGAATTTTGGGTACAGTTATTTAACAAATAAAAAAATGTATATTTGTTGATATAGTGAACCTTTCTGAAAGGAGATTTATGGAAGGAGTCTCAGGTATCAGCACTTTGTAAGAGTCAGTTAGGCTTCTGCTGTGGGAGAGCCTTCAGGATAGAGGACTTTGCACTTTGTTGTTTCTCAGTAACATAACAATGCCTCTTCACTCCGCTTGATCATTCTTATAATTCAGTATGAGGGAAAATTTGTGTGTTTGTAGTGTTATAACTTGGGACAAATTAATCCTTCTTCTTTTTTTTCTTTTCCCTTCTTTCCTGTTGTGTTATGTCTACTGTTATGTTTGTTGTGTGCTGCATATACCCATGTTGACCTTCAAATTTGTTAATCTGTTAATTCTCTGAACTCTGGAACATCCAATGATTTTATTTTAATGACTGAGTATACTTAAAGGTGATGTCATGACAATCCTTTCTAATGTTAACTCTTGTTGAACTTTATAAGTTACTGTAGGTTCTAGGGGAAGAGCTTTGTGTCCATGGGCAGGAATAATGTGTGGGCACAAGGAGTAAAATAAACTGAACTGCTAGAGATCCGATCCTGACTCATTTTGACTCCTCTTGCCTAATGCACCTTTATTTGTGCTTAGTCATAATTTTTACATGTTCAAATTTCAGCCTAAAGAAAGATTTTTCAGTTTTGCTCTATGCCAAAGTTCTCGATTCACGTGCATCAAACGTAAGTACAGCTAAAAGGTCTCACACCAGCAGAAGGCCCTGAAAGACCTGGCTGAAGAGGCCGAGAAGAGCAGCTTTTGGCTTTGGGTGGGGAGAAAGGAGAAGTGTTGAGGTAATAACACCTAACCCGGGGTCTAGTTGCAGGGGCTGGCAGGGAGAGGTCCCTGCCACTGCTCCGCCACCAGAAGATGTTCTGTGCTTAAAGGAGCAAAATGTTGAGCAGTGGTAGCTGCCTGACGACCCTGCAGCTGACCTATGCCATATGGAACCAGTGGCACTGAGCATGCATTAATGGTGCCAGTGGGGCTTGTCATAGCCTTAGTCACTGGGAAGGTCTGTGTGGCTCTGATTGTGTTATGCAAGCATGCCTGAGTGGTATTAAGTGTAACAGGGGGAAACCATATGGAACCAGTGGCACTGAGCATGCATTAATGGTGCCACTGGGGCTCGCTAGATGCCTGTATGGTGTTGGTTGCATTAGGCATATTGGCAAAGCTCAAGGACAAGTGGGGTAATCCTATGGGTACCGGAGGAGGTGCGACAGGCAGTAATGCCACAGCAGGTCAACATCTACTAGTGCGATTAGTATGTAAATATAGACATAATCAAAAAGAAAATAACATCGGAAAACCAGAAGTTTATACAAATTTAACTACACTCATCTTGTTACACGTGAGAGACAACATCCTTTTAAAAGATTCAGCAGTTCGTCTCATACTCACAAAGCCAAAACAAAGCTGATAAACTGTGACCAATTTATAAAACTGCATCCATGTTCAGTTGAAATATTATATCAACATGTGTAGTTTTTGTTCAAAAACACAGGTATTAGAGACAAATGATAATAATTTACATCTCCAGACTCATTTTAAATGAACTAGACTGTTAAAGTGGAGCCAAAAATCCCATCTGCAAATGATCTCTGTGCTTTTGGCATTTACAATAAAAAAGAGACTCAAAAAAGCACTCAGTTCCTTTTCTAGACTGTTTTCCATTGATGAGCTGTCAGACCACTTGTTCACACCACACACCATAACTTCTTTAGAACTCAGAATCCAGCTGTGTAACACTGAATTATGGATAACATCGTTCAAAATGAGTCACAAACAGATTTATAAGAAGGCTCTGGAGAAAAGAAATGAATGAGGGGAGGGAATTTTGTTGCAGAACTATCAAAACCAGCTCATGCTTCATGCCATAGGACTATTTGTGACCTTGATGTAAGTGGTTGACAAAGGCAAAATACATGTACTGTATATACTATATACAATATATTACAGTAACAATATAGTTCACATTATTATTATTATTATTATTATTATTATTATTATTATTATTATTATTATTATTATTATTATTAGGCTATTGTTAGATCTGCTGCTTAATTACTTAACCTCAATGGCACAACTGCTATTGACACTATGCCTCTCTTAGCCTATTAGCCTATCTATCCTGTTGCTACCTAACACTGCTTTATTGAGTGACTAAATGACCACACTGGCAGTCTTAGAGTTTTTATTTTTTATGTTTTTTATATGGTCATAGTGTTGGAGACTGTGTGAGTTACAATGCAATCAACACGTGAACAGAATTTCCAATCTTCTTCAGTATATTGCTCTGTTACTATTTACTAACTAACTAACCAAACTAACTAACTTTAGTCGTAGATGTTCAGTATTCTCTGCATAAAGAATTTCATGCAGCTCTTTCTAGCATTAATCACAGCAGGTTGCACCACATTATTACTCAGTCCCTCCAGGATTTTGCGATCGCAGAAATTAATACAAAATCAAGCAAACTTCGCAATATTCAGAGGAGCTTGCGATTTTTTAAAATTACAGCAGATTTTCCGGGCAAGATTTGGGCCAAGATGTCATGTGACATCATCACAACGCACATTCAGCCAAAGCCCTCTTCGAGTCAGGTGCATCAAACATGAGTACAGCTAAAAGGTCTCATTTACCAACAAACATCACTGTGACCATGCAGAACTATTTTGTGCAACTGCAATTCATGTAGTTTTCCGCAATAAAACACAAAAAACTCCACAAATTGCATTGCAAATTTTGAAAAAAGCTGCAGCAATATCAAGCATTTTTGGCCACAACAATCACAAAAAAAAAAAAAACATAGCAAAATCCTGTGCGGACTGATTACTTGCCTGGAAAGCACTGCAGCTCAAACTGGGAAAATGCAGTAATGGAATCAAAACATTTGTGGTGTTAAATTTATTGCTTTAATTTTTACATTGCAACATGTACAAATGACCAACATTTACAAATTTACAATTGTAACATTTATAAATTACCATTGCACTTCAGTCCATATTTAATATCTATTGGCTAAGAAAAAGTGATTCAACTGGAAAAAAAGCCTAAAAAACAAAAAACAAAACAAAACAAAAAAAAATGCCAAAGCTGGTACATTGTACAGTATGTAAGCTCCATGAGTTATCTTGACCATTGTTCATATTCATTCTCAGTGTCTAACTGGTAGATGTTCTCCACAGCCATTGACCTCCTGCTCAGACCAAGGCTGACTGTGTTGTTGTAGATGGCTGAGGTGTTTGAGTTCTCTCTGGTTGGAGAGAATTGGATCCACATGTAAGAAATAGTTTACATACTGACTCTCAGTTATAAATGGTTTTACTTCACTGAAGCAGTGAGGCATAAATGGAAAAGTAAATTAGATCAGGCAACAGCTAAAAACAATTCTACCTCAATACAAGACCACCTTACAAAATTAATGAACTGTGTTATATGCATATTGCTGCTTATTCTCTGTATTGTTTTTAATATGATAACTGGCTAAGTAATAAGCAACATTTAAAGTTGATAATCTGTAATCTGACATCTGTAACTTAGTGAGAGTTACACTTTCACTGTTATTGTGACACTTTTAAGTTTTAGTGGGTGTCCTAAAGTTTGTAGTGCATAGGCTTAGATTTCTATAATAGGGACGGTTTGGGTTTAAATAAATTCTTGCATTAATACTTGTACAGTACAGTGGCTGTAATGTTAATAGTTGATGCAAGTTAGCTTTCTGCTGATATACCAATAAAATAATCTAAAAATGTACAAAGTCTAGCATTTGTTAAATTTTTCAGATTGGTTCTAGACAATTTATTGCAAAACATTCTTACTTTTCATCGATTAACTTTGCTGCCTTTTTATATGACTAAGAATGTGAATTTCCTTTCACTTACATTTCTAAAGATTCCCTGGTTCTTCTTTTTTTCTTCCCTGAAAACAGAACAGTCATTCAGCACAGACTTTATTTCAAAGTTGAAAGAACAACATTGGTGTTTATTGTGAGATTAGTGTACTCACATATCAGATAAATAGCAATGCCAAAAACCAGGAAAATCAGCAGGACTGATACAGCAGTTACAGGAATCAAATCATCTGTTGGATCTTTCCCCTTAACGATAAAAACCTTAAGAGTTAGTGACAATAACAATGATATACATAATACAGAAAATCTGTCTGAAGTCATGCATACTTACAGTTATATTAAAGTCTGGAGTTACGGTGTTAGGGTAGTGCCTTGTGCTATTGTCTACTTCTGGTGTTCACCATTTTTTTAACAAAAAAAAAGAAGAAAATAATTAAAGGTGACATTATAAAGTGTTGTCAGATCCATCTTTCTGTAGTTTATATTAGTGCATTTTACAGGCTTAACATACAGTAAATAATTAAACATGCTTGTAAAATAAATGCGTCATAGTGAAAGGCATGACATTATGCATATTGCTGTACCGTGTGTCGGCTCAGTGTACCATGGATCCTTTGTTACCGGCTCAGGGGTACTTGGTAATAAAGAATTCACTTCAGAAGTTGCTGAAGGTCCTATTTTTGAAACAGAAATTGTTACATTTTTAGATACTATATTAAATATCTCTAATACATGTGTGTTAACATGTAAACTATACATGCTACACAGGTTCCATGACTGGCATAACAGAAAAGTGATGCTGTGATGCAGCAGTTTGAAAAGGTGCATGTCTCAGAGGAAGTATGTGCTAGCCTTCAAGTACCACAGTTGGAACTTGTTGTACATTAGGGTAGAGCTGGCAAGAGGGTGGAATTTGGCAGGAATTGTTTTTTTTTTAAATAATAATAATTAATATCAACCTGTGGTTTGTCTTGCAGCTGGTACTGCTGTCAGAGCTGCTGTTATAGAAAATTAATCAACACCTTCTGACCAGTCAGATTTGGGAATTCAACACAATTGCGCGTTTTATGTAAATAAACATATGCCTTGAAGCCATTTTTGGCTTGTGTAAGTACACAAGTATCTTGACTTTGTAACTTTTATATATTTACTTACTTACTTACTTTGTTATTTAACTGTCACAACTAAAATGTAAATTCTACATAAAATTACACTTTAAAATAAATAAACAGTTCTTGTGTAGTTAGTTTGTAAATACAAACATAATCAAAAAGAAAAACTGGTCTCTTTGGCAAGAAAATCTTACAGCTGTCGCTGCAATCCATCAGCATGGGCTACAAGCAGAAGAAGACCAGGCTAGTGTTGGAGCTGAGGGAGTCCACTGACCAGGCAGTGAGGAGTATAAATGTCCAGGTCCACACGGGCCACAAGTGGAAAGCCCATGCTGAAGTTGATCAGGCTGCAGCACAAAGAGCTCATCGGCAGAGTCCAGACAGGAAGGACAGGCCTTGGGTGTGGAGAAGCTCCGGGGGTCTGGTCAAAGGCTTGCAGGAAAGAGAGGAAGGAACTGGTGGTGTCTGAGGTGACGAGAATAGATTACAAGTGCTATAAGATCAAGGCTATAGCACAGGGATGACAAGTGGGCTGGACATTGTGGGAACAATGTGTGTTGTTGGCAGACAACATCAGCATGGCAGACCTGTGGAAAATCCCACAGGCAAGGCTTAGTTTTCTTATCAGGGCAACATACAACACTGTCCCCTGCCCACTGAACCTGCACCTGTGGTTTGGCCAGGAAGAATGCTGACTCCTCTACAGCAGTCCAAACGCAAGTCTCCAGCACATCTTGTCAGGCTGCAAGATTGCGCTCTTCCAAGGGCGCTACAGGTAGCGACACAATAACGTCCTGAGCATATTGGCCGAGGTGCTGGAGGGGTGTAGACAGGTCATGAGTGGAGGTCATCCTCCACCAAGCACATCCAATTCATCAGAGAAGGTGGGGGCAACACAAGCACCACATCAAGAGTTCCATTAAGCTTAGTTCCTTTCACCCAGGACTGGAGAATGAGAGTTGATCTTGGCAGGAAGCTCCAGTTCCCTAGTGAGTTCACCAATACAAGTGTTCTCCCTGATATAGTCATGTGGTCCAGTGGCAACAAGACAGGGAGTAGAGAGTAGAAGCTGCCTTTGAGACGAAGAGGCTGAAGTGCTCATCTCGTTGCTGAGTGTAAGGAGGCTTGCTGGAGATCTGGCTGAAGATCTGGCTGAAGAGGCAGAGAAGAGCAGCTTTTGGCTCTGGGTGAGGAGAAAGAAGAAGTGTTGGGGTAGTAACACCTAACCTGAGGTCTAGTTGCAGAGGGGGGTCTAGCTGCTTTGCCACCAGGAGACATTCCAGGACGGGTGGGGTAATCCTATGGGCACCGGAGAAGGTGTCCATAGTGCTGATTACAAGCCAGATGGTCCCTGTCCTCTTTAGGTGCCCTCCAGAGGATGCTACGTCCATGGTTTCCAAAAAATAATTTAAAATTCTGATTCCTCTGACCACAGAACAGTTTTCCTCAGTCCATTTTAAATGAGCTTTGGCCCAGGGAACACGGCAGCGTTTCTGGATCATGTTCACATATGGCTTCTTCTTTGCATGATAGAGCTTTAACCAGCATTCATGGATGGCATGGCGAACTGTGTTCACAGACAATGGGTTCTGGAGGTGTTTCTGAGACCATGCAGTGATTTCCATTATAGAATCATGCCTGTTTTTAATGCAGTGCCGCCTGAAGTCCCGAAGATCATGGGCATGCAGTATTGATTTTCGCCCTTGTCCCTTGCACACAGAGATTTCTCCAGATTCTCGGAATCTTTTGATGATATTATGTACTGTAGATGATGAGATATTCATAGTATTTGCAATTATACGTTGATGAACATTATTCTGAAATTGTTCCACAATTTGAGACTCTGTCTCTCTAAGATCTAACAATCATGTTACTGACCTGTTGCCAATTAACCTAATTAGTTGCAAAATGTTCCTCCAGCTGTTTCTTTTTAGTAACACTTACTTCTCCAGCCTTTCGTTGCCCCCGTCCCAAATTTTTTTAGACATGTTGCGGCCATCAAATTCAAAATTACCTTATTTTTTTTCTTAAAATGGTAAATTTCCTCAGTTTAAACATTTGATGTTTTCTATGATCTATTGTGAATAACATATGGGTTTATGAGATTTGCAAATCATTGCATTCTGTTTTTATTTACATTTTACACAGCGTCCCAACTTTTTTGAAATTGAGGTTATATAATCAAAACCAGAAGTTTATACAAATTTAACTACACTCATCTTGTTACACGTGAGAGAGAACATCCTTTTAAAAGATTCAGCAGTTTGTCTCATACTCACAAAGCCAAAACAAAACTGATAAACTGTAACCAGTTTATCAGTAAAACTGCATCCATGTTCAGTGGAAATATTATAGCAACATGTGTAGTTTATGTTCAACTACACAGGTATTAGAGACAAATGATAACAATAATTTACATCTTCAGACTCTATAGCTCATTTTAAATGAACCATACTGTTAAAGTGGAGCCAAAATCCCATCTGCAAATGATCTCTTTGCTTTTGGCAATTACAATAAAAAAGAGACTCAAAAAAGCACTCAGTTCCTTTTCTAGACCGTTTTCCATTGATGAGCTGTCAGACCACTTGTTCACACCACACACCATAACTTCTTTAGAACTCAGAATCCAGTTGTGTAACACTGAATTATGGATAACGTCATTCAAAATGAGTCACAAACAGATTTATCAGAAGGCGCTGGAGAAAAGAAATGAATGAGGGGAGGGAATTTTGTTGCAGAACTATCAAAACCAGCTCATGCTTCATGCCATAGGACTATTTCTGACCTTGATGTAAGTGGTTGACAAAGGCAAAATACCTGTACTGTATATACTTCATACAATATATTACAGTAGTAATATAGTTCACATTATTATTATTATTATTATTATTATTATTATTATTATTATTATTATTATTATTATTAGGCTGCTACTGACACTATGTCTCTCTTAGCCTATTAGCCTATCTGTCCCGTTGCTACCTAACACTGCTTTATTGAGTGACTAAATGACCACATTAGCAACCATTAGAGTTTATTATTATTATTATTATTATTATTATTATTATTTCCCCCCCCTTGTTTTCTTTCTGTGATGTGACATAAAACTGCAGATACATAAGGACAGTAAGTTTCAAGTTCTTCAGCCATAAAGCAAATGTGAAGTGAACTGCTACCACTTTGTTTTCACATACTGTACATCAAAGTGTACATCAAAGTACATCAATGTACACAAAACCACAACCACAAAATCAACCACTATCTTTACAGGTGGTCTGAGTACTGTTAACTTGTGGGCCTTTTAGAGCATTCCAACTTGGACTAAAATAAAAACAAAAAAACAACAAGCAAACAGAAAGTGGACTTCTCTTTGCATTCACACTGTCCCCTTGAAAGTGCACCCGGCTCACTTTTGAACTGAGGCCAGTAATCGCTTAGATTTGTGGGTAAATCTCTGCCTGTCTCAATTCAATTGATATAACACTTGCTTATACCTTTGTCTCATTTTCTTGTATCAGCATTCTATTGGGGTCCTGTTGAACGCCTTTACTATAATTTCTTCAGAGAACTGTAAAAACACTTTAGTGAGTTGTAACTAACTTCCTTATATAATCCTCACTCCAAATGTCAAGGAGAGCCATTGTCTCCTCCTCTGACCACACAACTCCTCGTCCCACCATGTTTTAAATATTTGAGCTCAGCTAAGCTGTAACATCACATAAGCAATGTAGGGAAAACTTGGGGTCAAAAGGTTATAGAAAAAAAAGTGATTATTTTTTAGAAACAAGCTGGGAGTGCTTTACGTTCAGTCTATCAACAAATGAATAAATGAAACCACAAAGTGGAATTGAAAAATACTTTACTCATACTACCTCCCAAGATGGGCTGAGTTTGGTTTGCTTTTTGGGGGTTTAGCATATGGTCCAGACTGAAAAGGAAAAGCACTGAATCCAATTAAACTGGTTGAGACAAGCTGAGTGTGAAAACACCCTAAGACTTATACAATAACGTCATGTTTTGGATTTGTTGTGCACACGGTCAAGGCCACTGAGCAGTAACAATGCTTATTTTTGAGCTGTTAATACAGAAAACCTTTCGAGCTGTTACTACAACATGGAAATCGTTTTTGCATTTTTAAAACTGTCCAAAGTAAGTAGAGTTTCTGCAGAAGATTAAATCTGTAGTGAACATGATGGTAAGTTATGTTATGTAGTCATTAATCATTCCAATGAAATAGCATAGAATTGTTTCATAATTGTTTTATTGTCAGTTTACATGAGGAAGTAGTATTCTGGGCACTCCAGTAGCACATGATGTTAATGTTGCTGAACAAATATAGTACTGTTGCAAAAGACACTAACTAAAAGTGACACTTCCCTTACTAATATAAATTGCAGTGTACAGTAATTTCCAAATGATGCAGTTATGTGTTATATTGTGAACTTTCAGTATAAAAATTGTGGTTGTTGTAGTGGATACGTACCTTTCATAATGACTAAGTTGACTATGATTTTTTGATCATTGAACAATCCAGGTACATGCACGCGGCAACCATATCTTCCAGAGTCTTTCTGTGTAGTGTTGTGGATTGTCAAAGATACATCTCCTTTCTGTAATTCTCCATCTAGCTGATATCTGCGTAACGTGTGCCTCACCACTTTATCTCCATCGGTGGCAATGATTTCATTACCACACCCTGCTAGTGGAATTTCTCCCCTCATCCAACATATCTCACATTTCCCATGATAACGCAAGTTATACTTGCAGGGCAGAGTGACGTTCTGACCACTGAAGCCATTAACAGTAATGCTCCTGCATGGACAGACTAAAGAGGGTTGCAGAGAAGAACATTAAGTTAGATATTGCATACCAGTAGTTCTCAAACTAGGGACCCCAGGAGTCCATGATTTTTAAATGTTGTTACAGTAGTGGAAATCATAACCCACCTTCATCAAAATTGTATTTATTATTAAATTCTTATCGTTGTTAGAGTGTTTGACTGGTCACTTAAGTTAAATGGGTTTAATCCATCCCATCCATTAAAAGGGTTTAACCATTTACCAACCAAAAACAGGTCAGGCTATAAATAATGTCAATTTGGACCTGTGTGTGGAAAGTTCAGAAATAAAAAGTTCCAATAATATCCAGCATACAAATTTTACAGCTAAAGGGGTCACTGGCTGTGAAAAAATGTTCAAGAAGCCCTGTTTATTAGCATTAGGGCTGCACTACACCAGACAAATTTTGATTAAACATACATAGAAATTAACATTCTTGACTTTAACTTTGCTTCATATTGTCTGTTACAGTTAATCAAGTTGATAGAGAGTATAATTGTAATATAACTGATTTTAAAAGTATAGTATGAATATGAACCAAAATAGTTAAAATGAGTCAGTTACCGCATTTAATTTAATAACACAACCCTGCTTTTGAACCCTACTGCTATGCTGTATATAGCCTTGAATACTTTATTACCTTTTTGGTCATTATGCTTACCTGTGAGACAGAGAAGGAGCCAGGCTGAGGAGATCTGAAAATATACCCAACTCATGGTGAAAGTTTCGCTCTGACTAACACAATTCTTTACTTTGCTCCTCTTCCTTTTGAAAGTTTCACGTTTAAATGAACTGCATGTGACTTCCTGCCTGATGTAATAGGAAATCATGTGTCCTTCTATCTGTCATTTTTGATAAGATAAACAAGCTGCACTGTGGTTACTAATAAAGTATGACTGCATATTTTGAGTATTCCTGAGACTTTCATTAAAAAAAACAACAAAAAAAACAACAACAACAAAAAAAAACTTTTTTAAGGATACAAAATAAAAAGTTTTAAAAATTTAGTTCATTTAGAATAGCAAAATGTAAGATTCATGATCCTCCTCCTCCTCATAATTGTAATGTGTGATGCAACACTAGGTGCCAGTATTGGGCTAATTTTGAAAATATCATGGACTAACCAACGTTTTTTAATCAATCAATCAATCGATCTATTCATGTCATTCATCTTCAGTAAGCGCTTTATCCTGGTCAAGATCGCAATAGATCCGAAGTCTATCCAGAGAACATTGGATGCGAGGGGACAATATACCCTGGAGGGAGGGACTGCCAGTCCATTGCAGGGCACCATTCGCACACATTCACACACTCATTCATACATAGGGGCAATATAGAATAGCCAGTCCACCTCCCAGAATGTTTTTGGGTGGTAGGAGGAAACCACTGAACCTAGAGGAAACCCACATGGACATGGGGAGAAAATCTACACGGACAGTAATTCGACCAATCATTCATTCATTTGTTCATTCATATATGCATGTATTTATTGATTGATTTAGAGAGGAGCGATTTATGTATGATGTCCTTAAGACAGAAGCCTACACTCTTTAAATCTAGAATCCTTAAAGTTTCTTTGGCTTGTTCCTCTGATTTTATGAAAAATGTCTGGATTTCATGTTCAGAGCAGGTTCTTTGGATAATTTCTTTGCTTTCTAAATAGGTTCTTCTTGGAGTCCTCTCTCAAAGGCAAACCCTCTGTTCTACTATTCATAGAACAATTAAGGGTTCTTTGACTTGTTCTTCTGAGGGATCCCATAAAGATTCAATGTAGAACTTCTATGTAGAACAGAAGTTTCCCGTGCATCAACGATTCAGAGTAGAACAGAGTAGAGATGAAAGCTTTTTGTTGGCATTTTAAGGCTAGTGTTTTCTTTTATGTGATACATTAATCTTTTTTTTTCCTTTTCACATCTTTTGGCAGACACCCCTTTCCAGAGCAACTTACATTTATCTCATTTTTTGAGGTTTAAGGGCCTTCCTCATAGACCCAGCAGTGGCAGCTTGGTGGTGTTGAAATCTTCTGATTGTTAGTCTAATGTTTTAACCACTGCATTACTCCTGCTCAGCAATTCTTTTTTTTCACGTGTGTTACTGGAGTGTACATGAAATAAGAAACAGATTTGAGACCCCTGTGGTAGTATTTCCATTGTACTGTATATTCATTTTTTCCCCTAGTACATACAGTGGAAGCAGGTGGGAACTGAAATACATGAACCTTAAGGGTACAATTCTAAAAGCACATGGGAGAGAAGTGAAAGACAATTAAGGCACGGATAAGATAAAGCTGTTTGCTGAAACCTACTGCAAGACTGTAGCATACCATCCATCCAACATCAATGTGTAAAAAAAACAACCAACCAAAAAAAAAAAAAAAAGAACGAAAAAAAAGATATAGTGCATACTTCAGACAGAGGAAGGTCTACACAGAGTCTAGTCAGGTTTAATTGGAAACAGATTAAGTTTAAAGTTTGGATTAAGATTAAATGTTGTTTAAACTGGTCACACATTTAAAGTCTCTCACAGAGTGAAAGAAGAAAAAGGTAGCTCTAGATAATTAGATGTTAGACACTGAGAAAAAAAAGTGGAAATTAAACATTCCATGTTTGTCATAATGGTGTAATATTTCACTGAAACACATCATATCTAATGATGGGGAGGGGGAGATGCTGCTGCTGTGGTTGTGTCTGGGGTATTTTCCATTTCACTGCTGTCTTCACGTTTCCTGGAGCGCCTCAGTTCTAAGGGCAGAAAGACGTTAGTGCATAGCGAGCAAAGTGCCTCATGAGTCATCTTTTTCACTTCCACTCTTCCAGAGAGACAGTGTCTGAGAGCTAAATTAAACCACCATGCAGCAGAAGGAAATGTGGAAGTTTCCACACAGTTAAACCTCGGGAACCTGACAAACATAACTCTCTTGATTTTGCAGATGATATGTTAAGTAATACTCACATTTAGCTTTTAATTATATTTAGATGTCAAGTGTTACAGAGTTGAAAAGAAAGTTCTGAATAATAAAATGTTATAATAATAAAAAGCTTTTAAAAGCTAATCTTGTTGACCCTTACATCACACCTGTGGCTGTAAAAGCCCCCCCAATTTTCAAAAAACCGAAGGTATCACTAGCATACAAACAAATGTACGCAGATCTAAAAAATCTTGGGACCACACAACCACTGCATTGTTTAAGAATGGGGCACAATTTATCTCCTAGGGATGAACATTAATCTGAAAGGGTTGAACTGAACCTCAAGACAACAAAGGAATTTGTGAAGCAGTCGGAGGCATCAGGTACCAAGGTACATCCACCACTGGTCTGAAAGGCAGTCATGCAAGGAAGAAGCCCCTCCTGCAAGATTGTCATAAATAAGCCAGAATGAAGTACAAAGACCTAGCTTTTTGAAGATGTGTTCTCTGGTCACATGAAACAAAGTTGAACTGTTTGGCCATAATGATCAGCATTATGTATGGAGGAAAAAGGGTATGACATTCAATCTGAAGAACACTATCCCATCTATGAAGCATGGGGGTGGCAGTGTCATGTTTTAGGGGGTGTTTTGCTAGAAAAGGCTGTCTTATGGAAATAAAGTATATACCCTAATTAACACAGGGAATGTATGCTAACATGAAATGTGTGCAGTTTGAAAGTCTTTAGCCTTGGTGTATGTAAACTGATGGTCTCAACGGTATTATTTGTCTTTACTAACATCTCATTTACCATATATTAAGAAATTTTCCATAAAGTGTCCACCTGTCATCTTTTTATTTGGGAGATGTATTTACTGTATTTACCTTTTCATAAGAGCATGGAACTGAATGCTCATCTGGTGCAGGTGGTCAATCTGCATTCAGAATTCTTATGAAACATTTTTTCTATACCACTTTAATTATTTATGAAGCTCATATACCAGCCACATTCATTTATTTGAATGCCCTCAAACTAAAGTTTTAATCATGTTTACATTAATAACCTGTTGTGAAGCGCAATGTACTGTGTATATATTCTACAACTTTTTCCAAAACTTTTTTCATGAACTAATAATATGCAAGAAAATTATAAAACATTATAATAATCTCAATCAGTCGACCCATAACTGAGGGTTGTTCTCTCTTCTCCCTTTCATGAAAAGACAAAGTCACATACTGTAAAACCTCTGATGTCACCTCATTAGTTTTTAAATATACCTTGCAGTAATTCTCCAGCATTGCTTTATTTAAATATTTATGCAATGTTTATGTGTGTGTTATAAAGGCACCATATACCCTTAAAATAAAGCGTTCTCATAATTGTCCATATACTTATACTATACCTAAAATATCTAACTTATATTTTCATATACTTCATATACATATACTTTCATATACACTTAAACTTACTCCATATAAGTGCCAAGATTAAACCGGGGATGAATATAATGGCTCCCGCTCTCAGAACAGTCAGGATAAATGTTTCCACTGTATCCTAAGTAAGCAAGAAAAAGCAAGTTCATTAGAACTTGAAGTCCTGGTTCATTAAGGGTAGTATTGAAAAGATATTCACACAAACCTCAGAATGTTTCTGCTGTACTGCTGAACTGTATCCCAAGTTGACAGTGACTTCTGAAATGAGTTGATAATTTTTCATTCGTTCAGTCTGTACTGTACATATTGAACAACAAAGCTGCACCAGTATATTAATGACATGGCATCAGAATAACACACTATCTCAAGTGAACATAATATAGCTGTATTTATGTTTTTTTTTGTTTGTTTGTTTTTTTGTTTTTTAAATTTGCAATGTGATGTAGAATGCTACTTAAGGCCTAGTACCACACACTCAGCTTATGTCAAAATAAAAAAAAAGCTTATGTCCGTCTTTCAGATGAGACGTTAAACCGAGGTCCTGACTCACTGTGGTCATTAAAAATCCCAGGTCACTTCTCGTAAAAAGTAGGGGTATCACCCCGGTGTCCTGGCAAAATTGCCCCATTGGCCCTTGTCTATCATGGCCCCCTAATAATCTCCATCTGTGAATTGGCTACATCACCCTCCTCTCCTCTCCACCTATAGTTGGTGTGTGGTGGGCGTTCTGGCGCACTATGGCTGCCGTCGCGTCATCCAGGTGGATGCTGCACACTGGTTTTGGTTGGGGAGATTCCCCCCCCTGTACTATGTAAAGTGCTTTGAGTGTCTACAGTGCTACGCTAGAGTGTCTACAGTAGATGGAAAATAAGCCAAACTCTAAAAATGTCAACTAAATGCACAATCAGACTTTTGAAGAAGAAAAAAAATATTAGTTAAATCTGAAGTGCTGACAGTGATTTTCAAACTGACCTTTTGTTTGCTTCTCTGCAGAAGTCGGGAACTGTTTTGTGATGTTGATTGTGTCTAGTCCTTTGAAAATGAAAAAAATTAAAATGAGAAGAATTTAGGCAACCCAAAAGGATTATCAGATTGGCGACTTATTCTGTGACACTTCATTTGCACAATGTAGAGTGGTCATGCAGCAGTGAAATTAAATATAGATTTTAGTTCTGTTAAAACTATTATTTTAATAACTGTTGTCATGCAAAAGATTATTGGGGGTGTGCTCACCATTTGTAATGATTAGGTAAAAGCTGTAGCTGAGGTCATTGAATAGTCCAGGTATCTCGATACGGCATACATAAAATCCAGTGTCTGCTTTTTCTGCCGCCTTGATGGTGAGTGAAACATCCCCATGCTGGAGTTTACTGGGTAAACTGTATCTGTTTGACTCTCTGTAGTTTACCATCAGTCCATCAGTGGCAATGAGTGTATGTTCACAGTTGAACCAGGATTGATCTCTTCCCCAACAAATATTTGATATGCCATAAGTACCGACTTCATATTTACAGGGTAAAGTAACCATATCCCCAACTAGTCCAACCAACGTCAAAATAGATCCTTCACACACTAGAGAAAAAACACAGAGAATTCAGCTCTCAGTTTGTACAAAGATCAAGATACTCTGCATTGTTATGTCACCTACTGTTATATTTAGACTTAACCTTTAAGTAGCTGCTTTATGGATTACATGTTTTTTTTAAAAAAAAAAAACAACAACAAGTACAGTACTTACATACAACCAAGATGCATAATGTAATGAGAACCACATAAGTTAGCATTTTCTGCAGCAGTACAATCTCCTAAAGCACTTGCTTGGGGACAAATGAGCTGCAATCTGGAAATAGTCTGGCTACTTCTGTTTTCCATGAGTGTGGTTCACCAATAGGAAAGATTTTGAAAATAGATTTACAGCAGACATGCCATTTGAGTAGCACTGGCTATTCATCCAATCTGCAGGCTTGACTAATAGTAGCATAAATCAAAGTGTTATTTACATGATATTCCAGTAAATGGATAATGCAATATTTAAAAGGGCACATTCACACATTAGAGCTGTAAACTGATTTGGATTTGGTCATGGAGTGAATAAAAACACATTACAACATTAACAATGCTGTCAGCTTGTTTAGTGTAGATTATTTTTTGTCTTCAATACAGCATGTTATTTATTATTTAATTTATTAAGCTGTTTATTAACCCGTAGGTAACCTTTTTAACCTATGTATTACCTTAAGGTTCTCCACCCAACTTTGATGACTTCATTGGTGTTGCAATTAAATATAACAACTAACAGAATATAATAATCACAGTTAAATAGGTTTGAGCAACCTTAAAAGATGGAGCCTCCTGATTGGTCCTTCTACACTACTATAAATTAAAAAAAAAATTAAAAAAAAAACACACACACACATTGTGTTTCAGGAAGTCTGACAGCATTTGAAGCCTGACTCAATACAATAATGTTTTGACAAATGCAAAGACAGAACCTCAGTCTTTCATTAAGGTTGTGTGTAAATGTTTATGTATGTAGGCCAAACCCAACCGATTCTAGGTCTAGTAGGCCAAACCTAACCTAATTCTTGCCAGATTTACAAACATTTTGGTAAAACTCTATAAAAGGCAATGCTCACAGAGAGCTGAAAACAATATACAGAGTAAACAGTGATAGAGCAACTCCTAAACATGACATCTGTTAAACCTTCCAGTAATACAGCTCAGCCACTGGGTCCTCAGTTCCCTCCTGAGCTTGGGTTGCTGTGTGTGGAGCTTCACATGCTCTCCCCTTCTCCATGTGGGTTTCTTCCCATCTCCCAAAAACATTCCAGTACGTGGATTAGCTAAGTTAATGACCTCTAAAATGATGTAGTGAAATAGATTTATTTTATAAGTAGTCAAGAAGTGCAATTCAATTCTGTTGTACTTGCACAATGACAATAAATTCTATTCTATTCTATTCAGATTTGCTCTTTCTTTTCTAATCAGATTTGCTCTATTCTATTATATTCTACTCAATTTAGATTTGTTCTGTTCTGTTCTATTCTATCCAGTGCTGTTCTATTATACCCTTGTTCTATTCTATTCTATTCTATTCTATTTTATTCTATTTGGGCCTATTCTATTCAGGTATATTCTATTCACATCTGTTCTATTCAATTCCAATCTATTCTGTTCTTTTGTACTTTGGTCTTACACTGAAAAAAAATGATGTGTTGGATTTACTTAAAATATATATGCACCATTTTTGCTTCACAGTTTTTTTAAGTAAATTCAACTTGAAGTAATTAAGTAAAAGATAACCTTTGTTATGTGTTGTGTCGCTCATTTACATGAACACAAGGTAATTCATGGAGTTGAATAAAACTGCTCTGCTTACTGCACTGAACATTCAATATCTTAAAATAAACAACACAGACAATTAGCACAAAATAAAGCATTTTTTTTAACTTTATTTCTGGACAATGGTTACAATACTATCGTTTAAAAAACCATGAATAATGAATTGAGTACAGCTTAATAAGAAAAAAAAAATCACTTCATTCAACAAAAGTTTACAATAGGTTTTCAGACAGTTAGTACAAAAATGAAGCATTTTGTTTGACAGATTGCAAAGCTACATGCTACTGATTGCAAAGCTACATGCTACTGATTGCAATGCTACATGCTACAGATTGCAAAGCTACACGCTACTGACTGCAATGCTACATGCTACAGATTGCAAAGCTACACGCTACTGACTGCAATGCTACATGCTACAGATTGCAAAGCTACATGCTACAGATTGCAAAGCTACATGCTACTGATTGCAAAGCTACATGCTACAGATTGCAATGCTACATGCTACAAACACTCGCACAAACTCGATGCTTGCAAACTTTTTTTTTTTTTTTTTTTTTTTTACCAAGTACTAACATTCGTAGCAATTAAAACATTCTGTTTAAAAAGTACCCCCTTGAGCACTAACGCAATAAATGAGTGTTAATGGATGTTAAAAAGTAAAACTCTAATATTTTACTTCATTTATTTAAAGATTACGTGACAAAGTTTTCACCGTCTTCACCAAGTTGTGCTTCAGAAAATGGCTCCTTCACGTCTTCCACCGGATATTTGCATATCACGTGGCTCACAGTCATACTTCACATTTTCAGTTGAGTTTACTTAACCTTAACCTAACTGTAATTGTAGTTGACGTGACTCACGTTTTTTTGTTCACTGTATGCATACTCTTAATTTCACCTTGTAACTGACATTTTTGTGTTGAAAACACTAATGTATGTTAAGTAAGCTAAAATGTTTTAAAAAATGAATGTTTTTGAGTTTAATCTATTTATATTTATACGTAATGGTTGTTGAGCCAACGAATCGTTTTTTTTCAGTGTACTCTACTTTTACTTCTACTCTCTATTCAGTTCTAATCTATTTGGATTTACAATATTCTATTCCTTTATGGGTCTATTCTACTCTGTTCTGGTCTATACAACTCTATTCTGTTCAGGTCTATTATATTCAGATCTGTTCTATTCTAGTGTATTTGGGTCTATTCCATTCTAGTCTATTCAGTTCTATTCTATTTGGGTCTATTCTATTCTATTTTATTTGGGTATGGTCTACTTTATTTTATTCAGTTCTATTCTATTCAGATCTGTTTTATTTTATTCTATTCAGCTCTATCCTAGTCTATCTTTTTCTATTCTATTCAGATCGGTCATATTCTATTATGTTCTATTCTATTCCTTAAATCTTTTCCCTGATGTTTTATTGTTTAATTTTAATGACTATACATGAACACATTTTGGGTCAACTGAAGAAATACTATTCTATTCTATTCTATTCTATTCTATTCTATTCTATTCTATTCTATTCTATTCTATTCTATCCAGTTTGGGTCTATTCTACTCTAGTTTATTTAGTTCTATTCTATCTTGGGTCTATTCTATTCTATTTGGGTCTATTCTAATCTAGTCTATTCAGTTTTATTCTATTTGGGTTTATAATATACTTTTCAATTTGGGTCTATTCTATTCTATTTATTTGGGTCTGGTATTCTCTATTTTATTCAGTTATATTATATTCCATTCAGATCTGTTCTATTTTATTCTAGCCCTTAAATCTTTTCCCTGATGCCTTATTGTATAATTTTAACAACTAAAAGTGAACACATTTTGAGTCAACTGAAGAAACTCCATTCTATTCTACTCTGTTTTATTTTATTCTACTCTATGCTATTGTATTCAGATCTGTTCTGTTCTTTCAATTTAGAGCTTTTCTTTTCCACTAAATACTTCAAACACTGCCATCTGCTTGTCCTATCTCTCCACCTTCTTGTTTGTGTATGAGGGACGCTGACAAATCTACTGACACCACATTCCTCATGAGGTCAGAAAGCTAAATTACCACTTAAAGGTGTTTCACCCAAAAAATCTTCTGTATGACATTTTTCATACCAGTAAGTATAATGTAGATCAGACCAGATAAATAAATATAATACCACACCCAGCACTGACCAGAAGTCAAATCAGTGAGTAATCATATGTACTGTAACAGTGGCGGCTCCCAGGAAAAACAATTGAAATCAATAATTAAATTGGTTTACCTAAATGAAATGGTTCAGGCACCAGACAGGAGAAGGCCTGTCAAAATTACAAAAAAAAAAGACCCAGATAAGCTCTAAAAGCCACCGGTTATATATGTTAAAATTTACACCAACAAAAAATAAATGCAAGAGAAAAGAGGAGTTCCTTTCAGTTTCTAATTATATTTGCACACCAACCCCCCCCCCCCTCCACCCCCCCAAAAAAAACAACAACAGCAATATATGACATAACAAGCAAATGATCCGTTCCAACTCCCCCACTCCAAATCAGCAGATTCGAGGGTGCATTTTTAAAAAAAACCCAAAACAACACAAGAAACAATAAATAAAAAAATAAATACAGGAGCGAATATATTCGCTTTTTTTCAAGTTTTTATTTTGGTTTTTCCCGCTCTGCCACAGTATAGTGGGTATAGAAAAGAATCACCCCCCTTTAAAATAATCACATTTTATTGCTTTTCAACCTGAAATGACGACGGACACAATTTTTGTTTTATCCAGCTGTATTTACTCAGTGCAACGTATAACATCCAAGTGAAAGATATAACACCAACATGTCAGAAAAAAATAATAAAAATAAAAAACCAAAATCACTGAGTTGGAAAAAGGATCACCCTCCTCCTAAAAATGACTTGTAAACTCAATAAGGTGTAGCTAATCACCTTCTCAATGGCACACAAAGCCATTGGACTTTCAACTGTGATCATCTTTGGTCTTTTTGATTAGCTCAGCATGAAAAGAGCTTTCCTGGAGCATTTTGTAGTGCAACTGAAGCAAACAATCAACTACGGGTCGCAAGGCACTGTCAAAAGATCTCCGGGATAAAGTTGTGGACAGGCACAAGTCAGGAGATGGATACAAAAAAAATTCAAAGGCTTTATCAATGCCTAGAAGCACAGTGAAGTATATTATTAAGAAGTGGAAGGTATTTGGTACAACACAGACCCTCCCTGGATCAGGACGTCGCTCCAAACTGGATGAAAGAGCCAAGAGGAAACTGGTCAGAGAGGCTACCAAGAGGCCTACAGCAACTCTGAAGCAGTTGCAGGAATTTATGACAAAGAGTGGTCATTGTGTGCATGTGACAACAATATCACAAATTCTCCACAAATGTGGCTTGTATGGGAGGGTTGCAAGAAAAAAGCCACTTCTCAAGAAAGGCCACATGAATGCACCTTGAAGATTCTGAGGCCACATGGAAAAAGGTCAGATGAGACTAATGAATTATTTGGCCTCAACACCAAATGATATGTCTGGCAGAAATCCAATGCAGCTCACCATCCAAATAACACCATTCCTACAGTAAAGCATGGAGGTGGTAATATCCTGTTATGGAGGTGTTTCTCTGCAGCAGGGACTGGAGCACTTGTCAGGATAGAAGGAAAATGGATGGGGCAAAATACCGTCAAATTCTTGAGGAAAATCTGCTGCCCTCTGCCAGAAAGTTGTCAATGGGAAGAAGGTTTACTTTCCAACATGACAATGACCCAAAGCACACAGCAAAACTTACCACACAGTGGTTGAAGGAGAAAAAAGGTGAATGTCCTTGCATGGCCTAGTCAGAGCCCAGACTTAAACCCCACTGAAAATCTGTGGAATGACTTGAAGACTGCAGTCCACAAACAGTCACCATCAAATTTAACTGAACTTGAACAGTTCTGCAAAGAAGAGTGGGCAAATATTGCAAAGTCTAGATGTGCAAAGTTAGTAGAGACATATCCCAACAGACTAAAGGCTGTAATTAAAAAATTAAGTCAAATTAAAGCAAGGGGGTGATCCTTTTTCCAACTCAGTGATTCTGTTTTTTGATTTTTTTTTATGTTTTTTTCTGACATGTTGGTGTTATATCTTTCACTTGGATGTTGCATTGAGTGAATACAGCTGGATAAAACAAAAACTGTGTCTGTCTTCATTTCAGGCTGAAAAGCAACAAAATGTGATTATTTTAAAGGGGGGTAATTCTTTTCTATACCCACTGTATGCTGGCACAGCTCAGGGTAATCGTTTTCTGAGCATATTTCAATTCCATAGACCAGCTTACACCACCTCACTGTCCTTGTAAAGCTGCATGGCATCAGTCACCCATAGGCATTGTCTTTGATGAGGATGAAATGAACAAGCAGTTATGAAGATTGCGTGCTGTTTCTAATCTTGAAAATAGCCAACAGGCTGAAGATTCCTTATAATGGCTAAGTCCTGTTGGATTTCATAGTAAGTGGCAGTGGTAGTACCAATTATTGGCGAAGGTCATTTGCCTTTACATGAAACAGTGATGGTCATTATGACTAATTTCTTCTGATTTTCTTCTGAATCTAACTGTGTGATTTGATTTACAGCAGTTTTAGGAATCATTCAGTGGGCTACAACTTACAGAAAACATCAGTTTATCTTACAATGGGTTTCGAGACCACCTTTGCATGTCACAATCCAGTTAAGTAAGGAATGAAACATAACACAGTTATTGGGAACTAATTAATGACACAATTAGTTTAATGGTGTAATGAAGCCCGATACCACAGCACTTTGTAATAAATTACATTTATTTTAATAAATGGACAATACCAATCATTAAACAAAACAATTAGAATAAATGTAACAAATTACTGTAATTGTTAATTAAAGAATGACATGTACTTAAAAAAATAATTTTAGTTATGTCTAATGTTATAAAACATCTGCAAAATGTAGTTCCTGTTATCACTTACACTATTTTGTTGTTCCTTCACCATTCTCTCTTTTCTTTCTCTCTCTTGAAGTTAATAAGGCAACAATTACAGCTTGTTATGCTTCAAAGACACCACAAACCCCTCCATCATGAAAACTTTCCCTTGTCTTAAAGTTTTATCAGCTTTTTATCTCTGACTGTTACAAGAGCTGACACTGGAGACTCCAAAAAATCTTGTCCTGCTGAGTTTATGGAAGTGATACCTGTGAACAAGAGGATTGCCAAGAGAATAAATCCAATAAATTGGTAGACTGTTCCATGGTGTGCCAGAATATTTTTTGTTTAGCTGTCCAGTTACAACCGGTAACAACAGAGCTGTGTTTTTTGTGTTGTGTTGTGAGCATAGAAAATTGAATACAGAATATTGGTCTCAATGTAATAAGGCCTGTGAGCATTTCACATAAACACTGATGAATCTCTAGTGAGGTCCAGTTACATTGGCCAGCAAATTACCTCGAATTTTGTAAGTCTTCAAGACAAAATGAACTCTTTTTACTACTTGAACTATTACTCTCTGTAATAGTTCTGTACATTCCAATGTTTTCTTTGCTTGAACACACCCATAGCAACTGGAGAAGAACCCGGAAATTAATTGATTTGTTGGTGAATACCTGGTCAGATGTGGTAAACCTGGGCAGGAATGATCAAGGATCAAGGTTGGGAATGACTGCACTACTAGATTGACCTGTAGTGTATGACCATCAAGCCCTTCAGCAAGTCTACCAGATAGAGTAAGAGTATAAAGTAGCAATATATTCATCATCTCATTTCCATCTCATTAATATAAAAGTTAGAGTTCTGGATTTTATGATTTGTTTTCACAGGCATTTTGTTTAGAACTAATAAACAAACTAATAAAACTAATAAACATTAATTCTTTAATATAGCACCTGATGCTTCAGGATTCTCCATCTAACTAGATTTAGTATAAACCTGCATCTAATGTAGGAGGTGTATATGCAAATTTTGGTATGCATGTCATTTACTATGTATCTATTTACATCTCTCTCTCTCTCTCTCTCTCTCTCTCTCTCTCTCTCTCTCTCTCTCTTTCCCTCTCCCTCTACCTTTATTACCTTTATTTTAATGGTTAATATTATACATTTACTTACATTCTTCACAAGAATGAGACACTTATGAATGAGACACAGCTGTGATTAAACGGACTCTCAAGAATACTTGTCATAAGGCTAGGTTTGTTTCAATTGCATTTCAAGTGCCATCATCAGTATATCAAGCCATCCTTAAACTTATGCATTATAAATTCTACATAATTGCTTCGTGCTCTGATCTAAATTCAGGATTGTCACATATTGAAGCTACCTTCATTCTACCAGTGTTGATGGCATGTAAACGCAATAACAGTACACAATATTATTAAGCTAATGTGAATTTCTTACTTGCTCACCTTCTTTCTATTGAGAAAACATAACTGTTAGGAGCCCAAATGCTAGTTATTGGTCAATGTGTGCATTGCAAAGCATGTATTTTTTATTTTTTTTTAAAAACCTAAGTGAGTAAGGCAGATTTATCTAAAGTTCTAGCATGTGAATGTGTAGTTAAATATAAAACTGTTTTAGGGCATAGTCAAAGGCAACAATACAGTTCCTGGAGACTATATGCCATTTAAAAATAATAGAAGTGGGACAATTTGCATTAATGTAAAATATTATATGGGGTGCCCCCTCCAAACATTGTTTAAAAATAAATGTTTATATGTAGATAATTACTCCAAATTATTGAATTTGGAAAATTGTAATCTTTGTGTGTATGCAATAATTTTGCTCATTTTCAAGAAGGCTGCCAACTTATTTTCGTTTTAATGTTATCATTCTTACAATGAAAGATTCAGGATTCTATAAAAATATAATAAATTGTTTTGATTTTGTTAAAGTTTTTTCAGTTTGTATTGTTTGTTAAAGTATTGCAGTTTGCACTGATGTAAAATATGATATGATAGGCCATTAATTCTGTCTCAGGTTTTTGAAAATAAACAAGTGAGGAAAGAATTTTAATCATGCTTATTTTATGTAAAAGTTTTGCTCATTTTCACAAAGGGTGCCAATAATTCTGAACTTGGATCTCTTTACTTTTGACAATAAGAGTGTATCCAAGCTTTCGTCTTAGTTTTTTTTTTTGTTTGTTTGTTTAAGTTGTCATTCTTGTGAAGTAATGTTTATGGGATTTTGCGAGCTATCACAGTGTAAGGTGTTGCTAAAATGGTAACTGTTTTTTTTTTTTTTTTTTTGAAGGGTTAGAATAGATGTAAGCTTTTTTTAAAAATAAATGTACAATGTTTACACAGAATCCATGTTTGTCTCATTTTTACACTTTTATCTCTGTTTTAAGACTGAACTCAGACATAACATATTGTGACTGCATGCAACTGTTTGGATTCAGGGAGGCCTGTTGTTACTATGTTAAACCACACAGCATGTCTGAGTCTGAAATGAATCATTGAACTCAATTTAGCTAATTTGACTGCTGTTTCTCTCTGTCCCTGAACATAATGTATTCTCAAAACCTGACATGAGCCTGAATTAATTATGCCATTTGTGTGAATTAGCGCCCACTGTGGTCAGCTGGAACATGGTGGATAGATAGCTTCAGCATCGATTTTCCACACAACGGACTCATTTGAAGCAAACAGGAAGTAAAAAAAAACTCTGACTTTCACATTTACAAAAAGTAGCATGTTATATGCATAATGTCTAAATCACAAAGGGCACACATTTTGCGTCTTATCAAAGACACATTATTTAGTCCAGTCACGTTCCTCTGCTGAATACATGATACGCAATATCATGCATCATGAACTGTTTGTGGCTAGGCATGTAATTATATATTCTTACATATTATATATTCTTACATATTTCCGTCCATCTCATTTAATGAGTGGTCACTGCAACCATGCATCATGTTATTTGAAGTAAAACAAAAGTCAGTGTAACTGATTTTGTGCCATTTGTATAGCCTAGCACTTGAAAGCAACTGACTGGCTATTAGTATTGGAACATGGCCAATAATCCTGTTGCTCTATTACAAACCTAGGCAATTCATGAAACTTGGTGGGATAGTGGTCATCATAGCCATTTGCTTTGTCCTAATTAAGTTCATTCTGTATTACATAATTGGAATATGTAGATTAAATAGCATAGTACACAATATGACCAACACAACTAAAATATATCATGTACAGTACAGTCTATTTGCAGTTTATTGCAGTTTATTGCAAGAACTGACTGCAATTTTGCAAAAAAACATAAATAAAATTTAAAAATTGTGGTGTACTTGAAAGAATGTTACATACTAATGAATGTCCTGAGGGAGCATCTTGTGAACTTGTAAAATATAGCACTGAAATTTTGGTTCAATCCCATCATTTTGTTCATAACTAGGTCTTTGTTCATTTCAGTTCATGTAGTCCCCAAATGTATTTCTTCATTTAGTCAAATTTCACACCAGTGGTTATTTGTATGTTTCCAATTACTTCTGCTCAATATGTGTGCCAATTCCTGTCAGAATCATTGTGCAAGTATTTTTGTTCGGAGGCTGTAGCTCAGCAGAGGGTTATGCGTGGCGGATACAAAGAGAGCAACATGAGAAGTTTGTCAGTCAGCCCTTTTGTTCAGTTGTGATGAAAGTGAATGAGGCAATGTGGACTGGGAGAGGAAGCAGGAAAGGCAGCTATGTTGGCACAGGGAGTGCAGATTCAGTCCTTTTTGCCTAGCAACGGTTGCCGTGCTGCTGACCCAACCCCATAACATGCACCTGCATTTTAATGAAGATATCTGCACTGGATGAGGACAATCTAATTAGTGCCAGATTTCAGACACTTCTTCAACAGACAAATTTTCAAAGTCTTCTCGTTTTCCTTGCAAAGGAGATTGGATAAGAAACACTGTTTAAGCTTGATTGCTTGCTTGAGATTCAAGTTGAGCCTAAAGCTAAGAAATCATCCCTCAGATAAACAGATTTAATGTCACTGCAGTATATATGGTATAACTTATAAGAGCTTAGCTTTTACCTTCCAAAAGCTTTGAGCTCTTTCTCTATATTAGAGTTCCTCATATAGCCTTTATTGGTTTCCCCAAAGGAAGAAGACAGTACAAAATAATAGAGTTCATGTGAAAATATGAACAAATAATAATTAAAAGGAAGAAACAGAAAGAAAAAAAAAATCAGAAACCACACTTCCTCACCTTACAAGTATGTAATATGTGCATGAATATCAGAGTTTATTGGTATTTGGTATGTTCCTTTGTTGCTTTAATGACAGTGTGCTCTCAAGCTGGCATGGACTCCACAAGTTTGTGCATTTTAAATTTATGATCCATTTTAGATCAAATCCATCGGAGTGTCGTCTGAGCACAAGCTTCAATAGAAAAGAACTAAATGCATAAAAAGGCATCATTAATGATGGTGTACTATACAACCTTATATATAGCAATACTTTGTCACTAGATATATTGTTTTCAAAAAAACAATATATTTAGATACTAATTACTCACACGTCTTATTCTCTTTGTGATGACCTTCTACTGACATAATGATTGATAATCATTGCTATGCCTACAAAAAAAAACTGAACCATAACCTTAACCTCAATATATATATATATATAACTTATATATATATATATATATAAGTTGCGAAAAAGAGCTGCCGAATGTCCCCACAAGGTCAAAACTGTCAGATCTTCCTACACTTATGGGGACTTTTGGTTTCCATCAAAATATAAAAACATGCCCACACACACACACACACACAGGGAAAAACTGAATTTTGTTATTATGCTGCATTTGGGTAAAGATGGAGAAAGACGCATATTTAAACCCATGAGATGTTCATCAGTAATATAAACAAAGTGATTAGCATGTCCTTGTTTCCTTTATAAATTGCTCCTGGTTCCACCTGGACAAGAGCCAGTATTTTTTGCTTTTCTCATGGGAATTACAAGTCCACAAGAGTTTCCTTGGGCCAATTGAGATGAGGGGAAAGTTTTCCTGAGATGGCATCCTCCTTGTTGTCTCATTCTCATGCTAAGAGTTAACTCAAGACTCAAGAAGGTAGGTCAGTAGCTCTCAGTAGCTCTTTGGCTGCCACTGTTTCTCATTCAGCATGTTTTCTTATCAGTATGAGTAACAGTAATTTAGAAAAATACTATACAAGATAGAATTCCTGTAGTAATTCATTTATGACTGTAATGTCCGGTTTTGTAGCTGCTTATGGTTCTATGGCTCTGTTCCAGCTGTCCAGTGGGCCTGTGAAATATTGTGTGCTTACTGTAGATGTATAACACACATGCCCACCCCCCACCCCAGTATAAGTTTTCAGATGAAAATAGTAAAGTATTGTGAGAAGTAGTAGGAGTGTTTTTCCCCCCCTGATAACCCTGAGAATGATGATCATATAACTCTTTTTTATGTGTATTATGTGTATTTTATTTCTCAGAGTTTAGAGTTAAACGTAAAAAGCAGTGATGGAAAGATTACAAAAAAGAAACACAAACTTGAGTAAAAGTACTGCTAATGTAGCAATAATTCACTTGACAAAAAAAGTAGTGCTCAAGATAATTAATCAAGAAAGAGTAAAGTTGTCTGCTGAAAAATTACAAAGTAATTACTTTACAAATGATTTTTTATATGCCTACAATTCACACAACTAATCCAAAAATGTTCCATATTTGAGGAGCGCATTTTTGAACAATTATGTTAACTAACCAAGTGAGTTATGGTTAAATGAACACCACCTCCATTATCAATAGTATGTAAAGAAAGGTCCTGTTGGTTGGTTAGCCAAATGCTTTTGGGGTTTCAGTAGCTTGCTAGGTTTGTTAGCTAGTTAGCTAGCTAGCTCATGTTAATTCATACACATTTCTAACTACATAGATAGATATCTAGCAACGTTGCCCTTTCTGCATTATCTTGAACGTTACCTACAGGCTGTAGCAGCACTTAGATATATTTAACACAACAGGCAATCGCTGCCGAACATTGAAATGATACCTTAAGTTCAACACAGAACTTTTGTACTGTAAAACATCAAAAGATCAGTATAGCTAATCTAGCTCAATTAGCAAGCTTTCCTGTACTTTTCCACAGGTTGGATGCTGAGTTCTGAAATGCTTCACAAATCCACAAATTAATTAAAATTAAAAATTTCATTTTATTACTTACTTTATACTTGTACATATTCATGGATTTATACTTTATTTGCATTAACCATTGCATTTATATATATAATTTATTCATTATAATAAAGAATATGTGTCAATAAATGTCTGACAAATACACAAACAATTCTTAGTTGTTGACAAATGATATGATATGATATGATATGATATGATATGATATGATATGATATGATATGATATGATATGATATGATAGGATATGATAGGATATGATCAGATATGATATACAGTAATATGATGTGATATGATACAATAAAGGCTCCGGGTAAAGCTAAGTCAAGCCTCTTATACTTGCAATTTCTTAAGCTTATGGGTCGATTTATGGCACAGGATGAGTCCAGCCTGCCTCAAGGCCAATTCAGCATTGTTTACCTGACCTGCTGTTGATTTTCTGATGGCCGGGAGGAGACAGGAGGTCAGCATGCACAAGTGATTTTTACGTGAACCAAAACTAAAACTAAAGAAGTTCTAGGTAAACCGAAATAGCATTCATTCATTCATTCATTTATTCATTCATTCATTTCTTTATTTACATAACCAAATACTTTGACACTCTTAGTGAATATTCATCAATATTCTGTTTTCACCATTTTGTAACATTGTTCATGTGCAACTATGATCAAAATGCATCCAGTATAATGTATGTTGTTTGGCAGAGCATAAAGATGTAAGGCCACTTCTAGTGAGAATGATAAGACATGTGTTTAAGATGTGTCTAAGATGTGCGTTTGGGTAAGATGTGTGTTTGACACTGAACTCTGCGTGACTGAGGCGATATGAGGGTTCGACTGCACTGCTGTTTATTATTATGATGTATGTATCATAGTGCATTGTGGAGCTGTTTATCAGGACGAATGACAAACACTTTAAAACAGAGTTTTAAAGATTGGAGTTAGGAAGAAAAGTAGCTGTGAGCTCTCCCACGTCCTCAGAACATTAACTCTGAATTATCTGTTCAAGGCCTATCAGTGGCCCGGACACATCATCAGTACGTGCTGTGACTCATCATCATGTGCAGAGTTATAATCAGGGGTTAAATTAAGGTCCAGTGCTTTAATTTAATGGATATGTAAATAGCACAGCATGGTACAATGGTGATGATAACGATGATAATGTAATAAAGTTTCACACTGTTTTATTCTTCAAGCAAATTGTGTTTATGCTGGATTTTAAATGGTTTTCTTTTAATGGTTGATTTTTAATCCAGTTTCTTTGCTTGAAAAGAATGAAAAGATTTTCATAACTAACAAAATTGACAAAAAAAGGAATACTGAAAACTTAAGACCTGGTGATCTTATTGTAGTGACTTACATTAAACCGTTAGGATGGATTCTCACATAATCACATTTCCATCATGTCTACATGTAATGCATCAATTACACAGCTCTGTTCCCACATTGCTGGCATTCATGAAAGAAGTGGAGCTTCCCCACCTCCTCAATCCCAGTATAACCCAATTTGGCCTACATTAATCATAAGCACAGTGGTTTTGTGTTTTGAGATGCAGAGATCAGCTAGCATGATGAAATATTATTAATCTTAAAGAATAAGGATTTTTAAAAATGTAATTCTATAATGAGCATTGTTGACAGATGCCTTTATCTAAACTTAATAAATGACTTTTCTCTCCACATGCTGTTCTGGTTGCTTAGAATGAATGAAACTTATTATTTGTACAGTTTTGTCTTACATAAGCTCTCTGCCATTTCAGGCACCAGGCAAACAAAAAAATGTGTCACATTGTTAATGTACTATGAAGTAATATTGTGTTCCCTGCTTTAAAAAGGATGCTGTCAAAGTGTCATAGCTGCATTGTAGCAAATTCAGTTCAAATGAATAGTGAGGCACTTGTTGACAAGTTGGTGGATGGTTTTATTCAAAGGGATGTTAATATGCTATGTATGTTACTTTTCATACTTTTCTTTTCTTTTCTTTTTTTTCTTTTTTTTTTTTTTACTATTCTGAACAAGTTAATTTGCAACATTACAAAAAAATAATAATAATAATAAATAAATAAAATAAAATTTATTCTATATGGATGTTTCAAAAACCTAGAAAGTTTCCAAACAAATAATAAAAAGCTCATGGATGTAAAATGTCTCCACAGTGCTCAGTAAAGTGTAATTGCTTGAATTTAATTTCATGCTTTAGCTGCAATTTGATCTCTGTGTGTGTGTGTGTGTGTGTGTGTGTGTGTCTGTGTGTGTGTGTGTGTGTGTGTGTGTGTGTGTGTGTGTGTGTGTGTGTGTGTGGGTGTGTGTGGGTGTGTGTGTATGCATGCTTATGGCATGATAGTTCACTCTGGAATAACATGATACACATTCCACATTAAAAGTAATCACAAAAATCTCTAAAATTATGCCATGCACACTGTACTGAGATGGAGATCATTAGCTTTTTCCATGAATAAAAAGCAACCATGTGATGTGTTCTCAGAGATTATCTGCGTTTATCAACATGCTCTGCATACTGAACGTTGGGTAAAGTTCACTAAAGTGAACTCAGTAGTTCAAGGTTTCACAGCTGAATTGTATAAATAAGCCAGTTTTAAAAGGTCAGCACAAGCTTTTGGTTCTTTTCAGCACTGCGCACTGATTTCTTTTTGCTCAGAATGCAAGAAAAATCTAATCCGCTCAGTTTTATACTCGATTGAGTTTTATACTTGAGATCAGTGTATTAGCCGAGACACAGTTGCATAAACGACTTTGAAGCTGAAGCCAAGCGTTACAGATTGTCTTCATATAGCTGCAGTCACTATTCTATAATATGGTAAAAAAAAAAAAAAAAAAAAAAAAAAAAAAGTTTGTATTAGTTTTTAGAAATATTCATTTTAAAAATGAGGGTCATTAGGGGCAGCAGGTGCCCAATGTTTTAAGAGTGTGTGGGAGGGTAAAGCCGTACTTTTCGCTCAGATGACGTGCATAAATTACTCAACTTCTCATCTTATAATGTATTCGATTGTTCATTTGTTATTATAGAGTTAATACGTAGGAATAACACAGAACAGACCGTGCGGTTATATGAAAATAATCCACTAAATAATAATAATCCACATGGCCTGGAGTGTGTTATTCCATTTACACCACAGCAATTTCATTATTATTAATAAACAACAAGTCACACATTTTGTGGACCTTCCATGAGACAAATTAGTTCCTGTTATCACTTATATTGTTCCAAATATCTATATGTCGTTAACTACATTTTATATTTGCCTGGCCCATTTGTATTGCGCTGCTAGCCTGAAGGTTTATATCATCATTAGCTGTTGTTAATTCTTCATGAGATGTTCATTAATTTACAATCAGTGTTATCTGAGGCGCAAACAGTTCAATTTCTTTCTTGTTTCTGATTTTTTGTTTCTTGTACTCTCACTGTCATACTTGAAGTAAATTTAAGAAATTCTGTACAATTTTTGTTACATGAGTACTGGCATTTGTGCCTCTTCTACCACTGAGAATAACTTATTAGGGGTTTTCCCCTAAATGTCATAAAGATAAACTTTTAAAGAATGTTAATCTCACCATGGCAGCTGCTTAAAAATAATGTTTTTTTTTTTTTTTTGGTTTAACAGGAAGAACTTACAATATATCCAGTCAACCTGTTGTGTAATGGGATTAAATTGTCGCTATCAAACCTGTATTATTAAAGTGATGTATGACAAATAACAACATTAACCCAAATGCTGTTTTACTGTAAGGTTTCTGTTCTGTGCATTTTCTCACTTGACATGCCCTTGCATCCTCCCTCCAATCGAGTGCTGGTTATCAGTCTCTAAATCTTATGCACTGTTTGAATAACTTTAGCTATTAATTAGACTGGCAACATTTTTAAACTTTATCATAGGTCTCTTAAAACAGTATATATTTAGTATATATATATATATATATATATATATATATAGTTTTTCTGAATTCTGCAATTATAAAACCATTTCCTAAGTCTATTCCTAGATACACAAATGGGTTGATAGAGCTCAGTCATTAACTGATATTTGCTATTCGGTGCCAGATGGCTATTGCCTGTATTTGTGAATTCTCAAACTGCCAGTAAGTGACAGTAACCATGGAACAGCAAACAGATCCTCATTTTATTTCATTCTTTGTCCATACTTCTCATGACATTCTCCCACAGCGATTCTAGAAAAAGGGTTATGATAAGATCCAGTCATAAATTCTAAATGCTATTAAACTGCTACTATGGTAAGTATTATATACAGTATCTCACAAACGTAAGTACACCCCTCACATTTTTGTAAATATTTTATTATATCTTTTCATGGGACAACACTGACGAAATGACACTTTGCTACAATGTAAAGTAGTGAGTGTACAGCTTGTATAACAGTGTAAATTTGCTGTCCCCCCAAAATAACTCAACACACAGCCATTAATGTTTAAACCGCTGGCAACAAAAGTGAGTACACCCCTAAGAGAAAATGTCCAAATTGGGCCCAAAGTGTCAATATTTTGTGTGGCCACCATTATTTTCCAGCACTGCCTTAACCCTGTTGGGCATGGAGTTCACCAGAGCTTCACAGGTTGCCACTGGAGTCCTCTTCCACTCCTCCATGACGACAACACAGAGCTGGTGGATGTTAGAGACCTTGTGCTCCCCCACAGATGCTCAATAGGGTTTAGGTCTGGAGACATGCTTGGCCAGGCCATCACCTTTACCCTCAGCTTCTTTAGCAAAGCAGTGGTCGTCTTGGAGGTGTGTTTGGGGTCGTTATCATGTTGGAATACTGCCCTGTGGCCCAGTTTCTGAAGTGAGTGGATCATGCTCTGCTTCAGTATGTCACAGTACATGTTGGCATTCATGGTTCCCTCAATGAACTGTAGCTCCCCAGTGCCGGCAGCACTCATGCAGCCCCAGACCATGACACTGCCACCACCATGCTTGACTGTAGGCAAGACACACTTGTCTTTGTACTCCTCACCTGGTTGCCGCCACACACGCTTGACACCATCTGAACCAAATAAGTTTATCTTGGTCTCATCAGACCACAGGACATGGTTCCAGTAATCCATGTCCTTAGTCTGCTTGTCTTCAGCAAACTGTTTGCGGGCTTTCTTGTGCATCATCTTTAGAAGAGGCTTTCTTCTAGGACGACAGCCATGCAGATCAATTTGATGCAGTGTGCGGCATATGGTCTGAGCACTGACAGGCTGACCCCCCACCCCTTCAACCTCTGCAGCAAAGCTGGCAGCACTCTGGATATGATGCTGAGCATGTGCACTCAACTTTGGTCGACCATGGCGAGGCCTGTTCTGAGTGGAACCTGTCCTGTTAAAGTGCTGTATGGTCTTGGCCACTGTGCTGCAGCTCAGTTTCAGGGTGTTGGCAATCTTCTTATAGCCTAGGCCATCTTTATGTAGAGCAAGAATTCTTTTTTTCCAGATCCTCAGAGAGTTCTTTGCCATGAGGTGCCATGTTGAACTTCCAGTGACCAGTATGAGAGAGTGTGAGAGCGATAACACCAAACTGAACACACTTGCTCCCCATTCACACCTGAGACCTTGTAAGTCTAACGAGTCACATGACACCGGGGCGGGAAAATGGCTAATTGGGCCCAATTTGGACATTTTCACCTAGGGGTGTACTCACTTTTGTTGCCAGCGGTTTAGACATTAATGGCTGTGTGTTGAGTTATTTTGAGGGGACAGCAAATTGACACTGTTATACAAATGTTATACTCACTACTTTACATTGTAGCAAAGTGTCATTTCATCAGTGTTGTCCCATGACAAGATATAATAAAATATTTACAAAAATGTGAGGGGTGTACTCACTTTTGTGAGATACTGTATTTTCTGGTGCTTTCTACCTGTACACTTCACACAGGATTACAATATATAGTAGTGTGTTTATTCTAGGTGTGTGTGTGTATGTGTGTGTGAGTGGGTGGCTTGGTTACTGGCTCCATTCTGGCTTTCGTCAACATTTTACCATATGTTTTTGACTGCTGATTTACCCTTAACTTACCTCAGGATCATAACAACTTCTTATGCTCACATACATATATATATATATATATATATATATATATATATATATATATATATATATATATATATATATATATATATATATATATATATATATATATATATATATATATATATATATATATATATATATATATATATATAAAACTTGTCAGCAAGTTCAGGCTGACATTCTGCATTCTCATAGCTACTAATATAATAATATCAGATAATTACTACAAGTGCATCTCAATAAATTAGAATGTCGTGGAAAAGTTCATTTATTTCAGTAATTCAACTCAAATTGTGAAACTCGTGTATTAAATAAATTCAGTGCACACAGACTGAAGTAGTTTAAGTCTTTGGTTCTTTTAATTGTGATGACTTTGGCTCACATTTAACAAAAACCCACCAATTCACTATCTCAACAAATTAGAATACTTCATAAGACCAATAAAAAAACATTTTTAGTGAATTGTTGGCCTTCTGGAAAGTATGTTCATTTACTGTACATGTGCTCAATACTTGGTAGGGCTCCTTTTGCTTTAATTACTGCCTCAATTCGGCGTGGCATGGAGGTGATCAGTTTATGGCACTGCTGAGGTGGTATGGAAGCCCAGGTTTCTTTGACAGTGGCCTTCAGCTCATCTGCATTTTTTGGTCTCTTGTTTCTCATTTTCCTCTTGACAATACCCCATAGATTCTCTATGGGGTTCAGGTGTGGTGAGTTTGCTGGCCAGTCAAGCACACCAACACCATGGTCATTTAACCAACTTTTGGTGCTTTTGGCAGTGTGGGCAGGTGCCAAATCCTGCTGGAAAATGAAATCAGCATCTTCAAAAAGCTGGTCAGCAGAAGGAAGCATGAAGTGCTCCAAAATTTCTTGGTAAATGGATGCAGTGACTTTGGTTTTCAAAAAACACAATGGACCAACACCAGCAGATGACATTGCACCCCAAATCATCGCAGACTGTGGAAACTTAACACTGGACTTCAAGCAACTTGGGCTATGAGCTTCTCCACCCTTCCTCCAGACTCTAGGACCTTGGTTTCCAAATGAAATACAAAACTTGCTCTCATCTGAAAAGAGGACTTTGGACCACTGGGCAACAGTCCAGTTCTTCTTCTCCTTAGCCCAGGTAAGACGCCTCTGACGTTGTCTGTGGTTCAGGAGTGGCTTAACAAGAGGAATACGACAACTGTAGCCAAATTCCTTGACACGTCTGTGTGTGGTGGCTCTTGATGCCTTGACTCCAGCCTCAGTCCATTCGTTGTGAAGTTCACTCAAATTCTTGAATCGATTTTGCTTGACAATCCTCATAAGGCTGCGGTTCTCTCGGTTGGTTGTGCATCTTTTTCTTCCACACTTTTTCCTTCCACTCAGCTTTCTGTTAACATGCTTGGATACAGCACTCTGTGAACAGCCAGCTTCTTTGGCAATGAATGTTTGTGGCTTACCTAGTGAACCAAACTGAGAGACCATTTTGAAGGCTCAGGAAACCTTTGCAGGTGTTTTGAGTTGATTAGCTGATTGTCATGTCACCATATTCTAATTTGTTGAGATAGTGAATTGGTGGGTTTTTGTTAAATGTGAACCAAAATCATCACAATTAAAAGAACCAAAGACTTAAACTACTTCAGTCTGTGTGCATTGAATTTATTTAATACACGAGTTTCACAATTTGAGTTGAATTACTGAAATAAATGAACTTTTCCACGACATTCTAATTTATTGAGATGCACCTGTATAATTCAGAGTAGTTAAGACATGCTTTAGGATGAATAACTGAATAATAAGCCGGACTTCAAAGTGAAATGTACACGTCCCCATTTCTGACAGGACGAAACGCTGGTTTAGTGATGCATAGAACCTTTGAGGGTTTCCCCACAGGGACAGTCAAATAACATAAAAGTGGTCTAGGAGTATACTGATCACTTCAAACTACAGAATGTATAGCAATCTGGGGAAACCTGTCAGATGTCAATGTGACTGAATTTTGGCAAACATTCTTGGACACCTCAAATTTAAGTAGTCATAAATATATTTCAGTAAATGTGAAAATATTTTATTTACTTGCCTAGGCTGTCTGCCAGCAAAGATCATACAGTGGTAAAAACTCACAGACTGCATAATGATGTCTAAAATCTTGCTAGCTCAGTGTAATTTCCTCACACAGTGTATGTCAAGTTGTTAAATCAAGTTGTTCCCAGCTATATGCCTTAATGAAATGGACATAAGCCTAATCAATTTAGTCTGTAATCAAATCCCGGCTGTCAAAATGTCTGTAATGCTCCTGTGCCACAGTCAGAATGGATTCTTTAAATGTAATTTTCTCCCTTATTACCAGACTTTAAAATGATAGAATTTTACTTGTGGCTGAAATATTTCAGTACAGAAAAGCCATAATTGCAGTTCAGAAAAGCTATAGAAATATATTTGGGATGTAACAATACAACTCCAATTCTAAAAAACTTGGGATCCTGTGTAAAATGTAAATAAAAACAGAATGCAATGATTTGCAAATCTCATAAACCCATATGTTATTCACAATAGAACATAGAAAACATATCAAATATTTAAACTGAGGAAATGTACCTTTTTAAGAAAAAAGAAGGTAATTTTGAATGTGATGGCCGCAACATGTCTCAAAAAAGTTGGGACGGGGCAACAAAAGGCTGGAAAAGAAAGTGTTACTAAAAAGAAACAGATGGAGGTTAATTGGCAACAGGTCAGTAACATGATTGGGTATAAAAAGAGTATCTAAGAGAGGCAGAGATTTTCAGAAGTAAATATGGGCAGAGGTTCACCAATCTGCAAAAAACTGCGTCTACAATTTGTGGAACAATTTCAGAATAATGTTCCTCAGCATAATCAATATTGCATGATCTTCGGGCCCTCAGGTGGCACTGCATTAAAAACAGGCATGATTCTATAATGGAAATCAGTGCATAGGCTCAGAAACACCTCCAGAACCCATTGTCTGTGAGCACAGTTCGCCGTGCCATCCACAAATGCAGGTTAAAGCTCTATCATGCAAAGAATAAGCCATATGGGAACATGATCCAGAAACGCAGCCGTCTTCTCTGGTACAAAGCTCATTTAAAATGGACTGAGGCAAAGTGGAAAACTGTTCTGTGGTCAAACGAATCGAAATTTTAAATTCTTTTTGGAAACCATGGACGCAGCATCCTCTAAACTAAAGAGGATAAAGAGGAGAGGGACCATCCGGCTTTTTATCAGTGCTCAGTTCAAAAGCCTGCATCTCTGATGGTATGGGGGTGCATTAGTGCCTATGGAATGGGCAGCTTGCACATCTGGAAAGGCGCCATCAATGCTGAAATGTATATACAGGTTTTAGAGCAACATAAGCTTCCATCCAGATTCTATCCCATCTTTAATTCTGAGAGACTCTGCCTCTCTAAGATACTCTTTTTATACCCAATCATGTTACTGGCCTGTTGCCAGTTAACCTAATTAGTTGCAAAATGTTCCTCCAGCTGTTTCTTTTTAGTAACACTTACTTTTCCAGCCTTTTGTTGCCCCCGTCCCAAATTTTTTGAGATGTGTTGCGGCCATGAAATTCAAAAAGACCTATTTTTTTCTTAAAATGGTACATTTACTCAGTTTAAACATTTGATAGGTTTTCTATGTTCTATTGTGAATAACATATGGGTTTATGAGACTTGCAAAATACAGAATTGCAGTCTGTTTTTGTTTACATGTTACACAGTATCCCAACTTTTTTTTAGAATTGAGGTTGTACATAAATTTCAAACTGTATATGTTACAACGTAATGATGTCTTGATATGATTTTTTTTTGTACACCCAGACATGTGTTAGTTTGAATTTTACATCAAACATTTTAATCTTTAGCATGATTTTAACTTTGCATACAAGAAGACTATATAACTGAATTTCCCCGTTTCTGGCTTTACCCCAAACAGTTCATTGCAGTAAAAGTAAATGAGCAAATGGTGACACAGGAGGTCTCAGGAGTGAATTTGCTTAAATCTTGCTAATGTTCTGAACAATGATTTGGACCATTAAGACCATTGGACCAAGCTTAATATTTTGCCATTTTGGACCCTTTTTTTTGCCCAGGAGTGTGTGAGTACATATATAGAGCAGGGGAGTACAGGGTAGATTTTGGGGAGTTTTGAGTTTTCGTCCTGATTTCAATCTACCCAAAAGTGCACACTGAGAAATACAGTAACCCTGCACAGTTATGCAACACCACTGTGGTCAGCTTTCCATGAGCACATTAAGTGTTCATCAGTTAAACCCTACTGTCATCCCATATTTGTCACAAACATTCCCATTAGATTGTAAATGATCTTTCTTCCACTGATTTAAGTACAGTACTCCAGTCTCTCTCTCTCTCTCTCTCTCTCTCTCTCTCTCTCTCTCTACACACACATATGTGTGTGTGCTTTCTGTTCCAGTCCTGATGAACAGAGTATTAAAGCCCACAAAAAAGAATGAGAAAATTAAAGAATGCAGTCATCGGCAAGAAGTGGCCATAAATCTTCAGGAGCAATCGTGACGGCTCACTTCCCATAATCTACTGCTTGGCGTGGCATGGTTTTCCACTGAACTTGTGAGGTGTTAAACAGAACTGATGGGTTTTCAGACACAGTCTGGGCAAAACAACAATTTTCCATACACAGAAAGCCTTAGCATTTATTAGCACCCATTTGTCTTTGTCATCGAAAGGTTGTTATTTAATTATCACCCGTATGTCACTATATCTACAAGTAAAAAAAACAAAAAAAAAACAGCAGATCTAAAAGACACCTTTTAGACTATGGAAATATTTTTGACACAATATATATATATATATATATATATATATATATATATATATATATATATATATATATATATATATATATATATATAATATTTTATTTATTTTATTTTATTTATTTTTTTTTTTTTCATGCAGTCGTACCTTATATGGCAGTATTATACATAGCCTCCATACAAAAATACAAAAAATGGCTCACTGGGGATTATACCTAAACTGACATTTAAAGCTCTTCCAGCAGTGGAAGGGAACAATTTAGCAAGTATCGATGTATAACATAATGCTTTTTCCTACACACACGAGCAAAGATGCCATTTTTCATATTTCACAATAATCAGTGCAGTTTATCAGCTTTGCACTCCCCCATCCACTGTTCAGCTCACTGTGCCACATTCTCCACAGCATAGTGTGGCTACATGTTCCGTGCCCCTGGCAAAAGTCCAGTCAGTTGAATTATGATGACTTTTATCTAGATTCCAATCCAAGGCCATCTCAGAAAGCTTTTAATAGTTCTAAATTCCATAAGAATCCCATGAATAATTTTAGCACTGATTTGTCATGTTGAACAAACAAACTGAAAACAGTGGTTCAGTCATGAATTATGCTTTATGTTTGCTGATTTCATGTTATGTGCTTAGAAATGATTAACAAACATCTCTTATTGAAATGGTCGTTAATATGTCACAATAAATAACTCTGAAACTATATTTAAGGCTCTGATTTTTTTAGATATCAAATCCATAACCTGTAATTTCATATGATGTTTTTTTAAAGGCAAATCTTACCCTAAGCAAGTGCAAAAGAAAGAAAAAACATTGGCAAAAATATAAATGTATTAAATGTGCTGTGTATTTAATTAAAATATACAACATTCATATTCAGATCATTTTGTCAGCTTCCAAGCTCCATAGATTAAACTCATTCAATTCAAATGATCAGTCAAACCACGGTAGGAACTCAATAATAGCAAGGTCATGTTGAACAAACAAAATGAAAACAGTGGTTCAGTCATGAATTATGCCTTATGTTTGCTGATTTCATGTTATATGCTTAGACAAACAATCTTTTACTGAAATGGTCGTTAATATGTGAATATAAATAATCCTGAATCACAGAATAATGGTTCTTTAGATCAGGTTATCAAAATATTTTGTCTATTTATTGGAGCCATAGAGCTTTTTATTCCTGAACTTTCCACTGAGAGAACACATTAGGTAAGTTGTCATTATTAATAGGCTGACTTGTTTTGTGAGTTACTGAGATTTGGTTTAATATGGAGTTCCGATGCTGAACAAAAGTATTCGAATATGAATTTCATATATTTGAATGAAATACACATCTATCCATCCTCTGTACCACTTATCCTATCCCAGGGGAATTGGTGGACAATGCAAATGTAACAACATGTAAGTGTCTAAAGTGTTAAAGGTTTCTGAAACCTATTCATTTGTAATGGGTATTAGGATGCACTTTGTGAGGTTTATAGCAGCCTGGTTGCATGTGCTGTACATATTTAAATTAAAGGTTTCAATGTATTTTATAAAGATATTTTTTAAAAGGGTATTTACAAAGCTGTTCCATCACCACTGCTGTAAAACAGTGTGTTAGTTCAGATTTTTGTCTGTTATTAATTCACTAATGTCTGTTAGAGTTCTGTTGGTCAGAAATTAATATATTAGTATATTATATTATATTGTATTATATTAATATATTATATTAGTACCTTAGTTTGTTGGTTTGTAGTTAAGAAATTTGATTTCTTGAACAGGGTCATTTAATAGTGTGGGGGGAAACAAATGTATTTTCAGACACTGCCATGTCTAGATTTTGGCCAGCATTTCATTTTCTGCTCAGTTTAGTCTTGCCAATTCCCACCCACCAGTCAGCTCTTTCTTATCATACAGCAACAACCAACTGCCGAAGGTGAAGGCTAACACATACTTCCTCCATGACACACAAACTGTTCAAACTGCTGCTCATGCTGCATCACAGGGCAGCATAACACATTCGGATGGGAAAAAAAAATTCAATCTACCCCCTTCCGCATACATGAGCTCACAGATGCCCATGATTGGCTAGTGTCGCTCTGATTGACAAGGAGAGAGAGTATGGAATCCCTCTCACCCTGAGAGCATGGCCATGTATGTCTGTGGTCAGGATTCAAATTTGATCGGGCAAATACTTTTCTCTTCGGGAGCCAAAGACAACTATTTTGACTGTATACCAGGTGTCACACTTAATACAGTCTGTCAGGGTTGCCGGAGCAAGCGGGTGAGCTGGCATTTGACTCAGCACTTTTCAAACTACTGGTGCAGTGGCTCAGCTCTTCAGGCAATAACAGACAGGTCTGACTCAGTTGAAAAACCAATTAAAACTTCCAGTTCAGCTGGGGGGTGGGACATTTCTCCTAAAGGGGATCTCCTATGAGTGATAAAGGGTTAACTGCACTCACCGGCTCTTAATAATCATGTGTTGAATCATTATCACTAACATTTCAATATTTTAAGTGACATGCACATATTCTGTATTCTGAATTAATTATAGGAACATTCCTCAAATGACATTCGGGCTTGCTGGAAAAAACGTTTAGCAAAACAGACAGTTACTACAGTGACAAACAGTCTATTGAGTAACAGGAGCATATCTTCCATTTTTAGAACATATTTTAGAATTAGTGTATTATTATTTTAGAATCTATCTTTGTGAACTAACTCTTTTTTTTTTTTTTTTGCTGTTATTAGCTTCCTGAGGAGTAAAACGCTAAATGAAACATGTGGGATCGAAACAAACTACTCTCACATTCATTAAAAGGTGTGTTGTGCCCTGTTATTGCATTATAATCAGACCCTGGCTCCATATAGCGCTAAAAGCAACATACATAGTTAATCTGTAAGTTTTTATAAACAAATGACAGATTTTCAGACCTCCTCTCTCTGATAAAAAGATGACGATATTTGTTGCAGCACATCATATTTAGCTTAAATATTAATTAATAGCTCAAATTTTTAAATATCATTAAAACCGTCCCATTTTGCCCCACCACTTTTGGAGTAGTGGTGCCTCCCCTGCAGTATGTAGTAGTGCAAAACAAATCAACAAAACCAAAAACACTAACACAACAAATAAAAACTAAAACACAATTTATTTATTTTTATTAATGGTTTGAGAATCTAATGAAAGTATCAACTGGAACACAGCATAAGATAAAGCTTCTTAATTTGCGTCCTTTGAAAGATTTGCCTCAAGCAATTGCCCTTGAGCAAATCTGAAGAGTGCTTCACACTGGTTCTCCTCAATCCATCCCTGTGCATGCATTTCCACTAGACAAATAACAGTATTTTTCCACTGGATCATAAGAAAGTTAAATTAACTAAATACATTCCATACATGCTTCAACTTTTTTGACATTAGGAATTTTGTTATTACTTTGTTATTACTCCCACAGCCCTACTTACCATTGCTAATCATTTTTCCCATACAGTTTTCCCAAGTCAAATCTAGCCACAGGAGGTCACAAGCCAGTGTACCTTTTGTGCCAGTCCCAAGCCCGGATAAATAGAGAGGGTTGTGTCAGGAAGGGCATCCGACATAAAACTTTTGCCAAATTCAATATGCGAATCACTAACATGACTTCCATACCGGATCGGTCGGGGCCCCGGTTAACAACGACCGCCACCGGTGCCGTTGACCTACAGGGCACTGGTGGAAATTGGGCTACTGTTGGTCGAAGAAGGAGAGGAGGAAGGTGTGTTAGAGGAGGAAGGCGTGTCCATAGGCAGAGAGAGAAGAGGAAAGGCAGGAGTTTAGGACTGAAAGTAGGGACTTTGAATGTTGGTACGATGACAGGTAAAGGCAGAGAGCTGGTAGATATGATGCAGAGGAGGAAAGTCGACATTCTGTGTGTCCAGGAGGCCAGGTGGAAAGGGAGCAAAGCTAGAAGCATTGGAGCAGGGTTTAAACTGTTTTATCATGGGGTGGACAGGAAGAGAAATGGAGTAGGAGTGATCCTGAAGGAGGAGTTTGTGAAGAATGTTCTGGAGGTAAAGAGAGTGTCAGATAGGTTGATGAATCTGAAGCTGGAAATTGAAGGTGTGATGTTGAATGTTGTTAGTGCTTACGCTCCACAAGTAGGTTGTGAGCAAGAGGAGAAAGACCGATTCTGGAGCAAGCTTGAGGAAGTGATGCAGAGTGTTCCCAGATGTGAGAGAGTGGTGATAGAGGCAGACTTTAATGGACATGTTGGTGAAGGGAATAGTGGGGATGAGGAAGTGATGGGCAGGTTTGTTCTTCAGGTAAGGAACCCAGAAGGTCAGAGGTTGGTAGACTTTGCTAAAAGTATGGAGATGGCTGTGGTGAACACATACTTTCAGAAGAGGCAGGAACACAGGGTGACATATAAGAGTGGTGGCAAGAGCACACAGGTGGACTATATCTTATGTAGACACTGTAATCTGATGGAGATTAGCGATTGCAAAGTAGTGGTAGGAGAGAGTGTAGCTAGACAGCATAGGATGGTGGTGTGTAAGATGACTCTGGTGGTGAGGAAGATGAAGAGAGCAAAGGCAGAGCAGAAAACAAAGTGGTGGAAGTTGGAAAAGGAAGAGTGCTGTGTGGTTTTCAGGGAGGAGTTGAGACAGGCTTTAGGTGGTCAGGAGGTGCTTCCAGATGACTGGACTACTACAGCCAAAGTGATCAGGGAGACAGGTAGGAAGGTGCTAGGTGTGTCATCTGGAAGGAGGAAAGAAGACAAGGAGACTTGGTGGTGGAATGAGGAAGTTCAGGAGCGTATCCAGAAGAAGAGGTTAGCTAGGAAGAAGTGGGACAGTGAGAGGACGGAGGAAAGTAGACAGGAATATAGGGAGATGCAGCGTGAGGTTAAGATAAAGGTGGCAAAGGCCAAACAGAAAGCTTATGAGGACATGTATGCAAGGTTAGATAGTAAGGAAGGTGAGAGGGATTTGTATCGGTTGGCGAGGCAGAGGGATAGAGATGGTAAGGATGGGCAGCAGGTTAGAGTGATTAAAGATAGAGATGGAAATGTGTTGACAGGTGACAGGAGGGTGAGGGAAAGATGGAAGGAGTACTTTGAGGAACTGATGAATGAGGAAAATGACAGAGAGAGAAGAGTAGTAGAGGCAAATATTGTTGAGCAGGAAGTAGAAAGGATTAGCAAGGGTGAAGTTAGGAGAGCTTTGAAGAGGATGAAGAGAGGAAAGGTCCTGATGACATACCAGTGGAGGTATGGAAGTGTCTAGGAGAGATGGCAGTAGAATTTTTAACTAGGTTGTTCAACGAGGTCTTAGAGAGTGAGAGGATGCCTGAGGAATGGAGGAGAAGTGTTTTGGTGCCGATTTTTAAGAACAACGGAGATGTGCAGAGTTGTGGAAACTACAGAGGTATTAAGCTGATGAGCCATACAATGAAGTTGTGGGAAAGAGTAGTGGAAGCAAGGCTAAGGGGAGAAGTGAGCATTTGTGAGCAGCAGTATGGTTTCATGCCAAGAAGGAGCACTACAGATGCAATATTTGCTTTGAGAATGTTGATGGAGAAGTACAGAGAGGGTCAGAAAGAGCTGCATTGTGTCTTTGTAGATTTAGAGAAAGCGTATGACAGGGTGCCAAGAGAGGAGCTGTGGTATTGTATGAGGAGATCTGGAGTGGCAGAGAAGTATGTTAGAGTGGTGCAGGATATGTATGAGAGCAGTAGGACAATGGTAAGGTGTGCGGTAGGTGTGACAGAGGAGTTCACAGTGAAGGTGGGACTGCATCAAGGATCGGCTCTGAGCCCCTTCTTGTTTGCGGTGGTGATGGACAGGCTGACAGATGAGGTCAGAGAGGAATCTCCATGGACTATGATGTTTGCGGATGACATTGTGATCTGTAGTGAGAGCAGGGAGCAGGCGGAGGAAAGTCTAGAGAGGTGAAGGTTTGCTCTGGAGAGAAGAGGAATGAAGGTTAGTCGCAGCAAGACAGAATACATGTGTGTGAATGAGAGGGATCCAAGTGGAACAGTGAGGTTACAGGGAGAAGAGATAAAGAAGGTGCAGGATTTTAAGTACTTAGGGTCAACAGTCCAGAGCAACGGGGAGTGTGGAAAAGAGGTGAAGAAGTGTGTGCAGGCAGGTTGGAATGGGTGGAGAAAAGTGTCAGGTCTGTTGTGTGATAAAAGAGTACCAGCAAGAATGAAAGGAAAGGTGTACAGGACAGTAGTGAGACCAGCGATGTTGTATGGTTTGGAGACAGTTGCACTGAGGAAAAGACAGGAGGAAGAGTTAGAGGTAGCAGAGCTGAAGATGTTGAGGTTCTCTTTGGGAGTGACGAGGATGGATAGGATCAGGAATGAGTACATCAGGGGGACAGCACATGTGAGATGTTTTGGAGACAAAGTTAGAGAGGCCAGGTTGAGATGGTTTGGACATGTTAAGAGGAGGGAGAGTGAACATATCGGTAAAAGGATGCTGAGGTTAGAGCTGCCAGGCAGGAGGCCGAGAGGAAGACCAAAGAGGAGGTTTATGGATGTAGTGAAGGAGGACATGAAGGTAGTCGGTCTGAGAGAAGAGGATGCAGGGGATAGGGCTAGATGGAGGCAGATGATTCGCTGTGGCGACCCCTGAAGGGAACAGCCGAAAGGAAAAGAAGAAGTTTTCCCAAGTCACAGGAACTTTGCATGTGAATAATCATGATTCACATGCTTTTTAGACATTTCACATGTTATGTTTGACACATTTTCCACATTTTTTACCCGTGATTTCCCCCCCACAATTTTTCATTTATTTTCAGTCGTGGTGCATATGTTTTTATTTTGCACGTGATTTTTCTCTCATTTATTTTCACATGGTGATTTTTTCACATCAGACCTTCCAGGATTTTGTGATTTTGCAATCACATAAATGAACATGAAATCAAGTAAACTCTGCAATATTCAGGGGAGCTTGCAATTTTTCAAAATTACAGCAGATTTTCTGAATATTTGGACCAAAACGCATCATGTGACATCATCATTTATAGGCACCTTTCAAGACTCTCAAGGACACCTTACAGACATAATCAAGTTTACAATAAAGGAACATAAAAGATAATTTAAAAATCACAACTAAAATTAATATTATCATAGGGATAAAATGATATACCTTCATAAATAAGAGTTATTTGTAGTAAGCTAATTTAAAAAGGTGAGTTTTGAGGAAGGACCTGAAAGTGGAAAGGCGATCACAATTACGGATATCTGGCGGTAAAGAGTTCCAGAGTTGTGGAGCAGCACTGCTAAAGGATCTGGACCCTATAGAAGTCAGACAAACCAAAGGTATCACAAGAGAGATAGAGGAAGAGGATCTAAGAGTACGGGTAGGAGAATATATATGAAGAAGATCAAGAAGATAGGAAGGTGCGAGGCTATGAAGAGCCTTGAAGGTCAATAACAGAATCTTGTATTCAGTACGGAATTTAACAGGGAGCCAATGAAGTTGTTGGAGAATGGACGTTATATGGACAGAGTTAGGGGTTTGTGAAATAATCCGTGCAGCTGAGTTTTGGACCAGCTTTAATTTATGCTGAAGTTTTTGTGGTAGACCAAATAGAATGGAATTACAATAATCCAAGCGGGACGTAACCATAGCATGTACAAGAGTGGCAGTGCTGTGAGTTGAGAGGGAGGGGTGAAGACTATTTATGCTGTGCAAGTGGAAATAAGCAGACCGGGTAATATTATTTACATGTGCTTCATAAGAAAGAGTGCTATCCAAAACATTCAACCAAAGCAAAATAAACACAATAAAACCTTTGCGAATTGCGTCACAATTTTTTTTAAAAAGCAACAGCAAAATAAGCATTTTTGGCCCCAACAATCACAAAAAATCATATGTGGCATGTGCGTTTTAATTTTTCATGTGATTTTTTTTCACAATTCATTTATTTTATTGTTATTTTTTTCACGTGGTGCATGTTCATTCATTTTTATGCGAAAATGTTCATCTTTCTAATGTAGTGCATGTGTCTATTTTTCGCTTGTGATTCCCTCATGATTCATTTATTTTCATATGTTCATTTTGTTCAAATGATGTCACATGTGCTTACTTGAATTCACATGTGCAATATCAGGGCATCACATGTGATCACATATTACTCACATAATCATGTGGAAAAACAAATGTAAAATGTGATTTTTCCACAAAGATATCATATAGTTCAAAAGCAGGACTTGCCTTAAATATGTTCTATCAAATAATTGGATAACATTTATCTATACCAGCAAACATGCAGTAAACATCATTTCACTTCTCCAAAATCAATTGCTCCTGATGCAGCAGTAATATGTAATCCGTCCAGGAGAGTAAAAATGCTATGCTGCTCAGGGTGCTTCTCATTTATCTGTCCTGCTCTGTGAAAAAGCAGAGCAGACTGCATGGCTTAGCACACTGCAGCTTACAGCTTAGCACCCTTCCGCCTCCATATCACACATCACATCAACCGCTATTCATCAGCCATGGCTGCAAGGGCTATAAAATCTAAGCAATTCTATTTACTTAAAGTGTTGGCTGGATATTATACTGGACTCCTTTCAAGGGTATTCTGAATACTGTGCATGTAGGTGTTCAGGTGTATGTTTGTACATACTGTACAGTACTGTGCAAAGGTTTTAGGCACCCTATTATTTTTTAATACAAACTTTGTTACAGATTTTTTATTTTATGACGTCTACATTATCGAGTCAGTACAAAAAAACATTTTAGATTCCCAAACATTAGTTTTCTAGCACAAAATTAAATGTTACAGGAAAATGTTTGTATGTCATTAAAGAAAGCAGCGTATTACGTAAGAGACACTTTTCAGACAAAAAAAAACACAATGAAGGCTGCTGGGTTTTGCTGCAAAAAATAAGAAGCAAGTGCGAAAGTCAAAGTCTCCAGAAGAACTGTGGCTGGTTCTGCAAGATGCTCAATAAAACTTACCAGCTCATTTCCTTATAAAACTGCACTAATTGTACTGGAGACTACTCTTTTTAATTATTTATTTATTTATTTGTCACACCAGATATTGACTTTGTTTCATTTACTACTGTTTACTGCTCCTTACTGTATTTTTTTTATGTAGAAACATTTAATTTCATTATTTTGAAGGCATCTTCGCTCTACAGCATTTCTTCGCATGTGCCTAAAACTTTTGCACAGTACTGTACATATAACTGCACACGTGGTCCAGACATGTGTATGTGTACAGTATGTGTACATTCACGTGCAGCGCGTGTGTGAAATGTATTTACCTCGGCAATCCAAAACAGCACTAAATCATCTTCCATCATCAACCATCTGTTATGTCAAAATGCACCAATCCCGGCTCTCAAGCTGCCAGCCATCCGGTGCAGCCCCAACAGCTATAACTTTCTCCTCTCTCTCATCACATGCCCTGATGGCTCACATTGCTTTCCACAGCATGAGTTATGGTTGTACAGACTTAGATAAAATCTATTAATAAACAGAACAGTCTGGTCTAAATTTAGCACAATGGAGCTAACTTTCAAATTTACACCACACTCTCAAAATATATTACATTAAAGCACTCAGCTGTTACATTACTGCCTCACAATTACAGGTATGGGTTGCTAGTTATTAGCTTTTTCTTGCAACATTGTGAGCAGATTAACTCTGACTGAAGTGCGATGGTGTTTCCAGGTTTCACAGTTACAAATGCCTAGAATAATTTCTATGACGTTTTTTGGATTTTCGCCTGGTGCTTATTGCAAGACTGTGTTATCTTAAAAAAACTACAGATGATTTGAGCTTTGCAGTCCTTTTAACCTGGCCCCTGAGCATATTTCTGAAACAGCGTACCATTTTCTGAGGTCATAAACTGTACAATGTCGGGCTTGGATATGACAAGACAGCAAACCATTTAATTGGAATGTGTATCAAGGAATGATATCCAGTATGATTGCAACATCATAAAAACCCAATTACCAGTTTCCTAACTGCCAGGGCTTTTATCGTTCTGCATTTTCTCCAAATCTGATTTTGTGCATGACACGTGAAGTCCTTGTGTAACCCTAGCATGCTTGTTACACTCATAGCAAGCCAGCATCTGTAGTATTGTTCGCGTGTCCATAAGATAAACCGAGGAAAGGCTCTAAGAATAGTGGTGCTGACAGACACATTTGGCGTGTTTGCCTCTGTATTGGATTACAATTAAATGTACTATGACACACAAATAGACTGGCTCGTGACACCCCCCCCCCCCCCCCCCCCCCCCCCCCAAGAACCTATTCCTGCACAAACGGAAAGGTGCATGTAGTGTACGTTGATTTACACTAAAAGGGAATTACAGTCCCAGGAAATTAGGAAATTACAAGGTACCAACCCAGTGACAAGAAACGGTCCAGTTTAGTGCTCTTTTTCTGGGAGTGTGCTACCATGCAAAATATGTAAGATTAATAACCTGCAGAAGAAATTTTTGTTACTAAAAGTTGTAACACAAAGTAAAAACAAAGGAAACAAGTATTGGTTCCTGGAACATTCCGGGGATGTTTGTTTTTGGTTCCAGAAACATTCTGAGAATAGTTCATTTTTTAGTTCTTGTTTTGTTTCTGTATGGAAATATATATATATATATATATATATATATATATATATATATATATATATATATATATATATATATATATATATATATATATATATATATATCTCCACGCACTTTCTTTACTGCTTATCCTACACAGGGTTGCAGGGGAGTCTGGAGCATATCCCAGGGAACTTGGGGCACAATACAGGTTGCCAACACAGGGCACAATCACACACACACACTATGGAAAATTTGGAAACACCAATCAGCATATCAGAGTACCTGGAGGAAACCCCTTAAGCATGGGGAGAACATGCAAACTCCACACACACAGGGCAGAGATGGGATTTGAACCCCCGACCCTCAGAGGTGCGAGGCAAACGTGCTAACCACTAAGCCACCATGTATATAACATTCATATTTCTTTATTTAAAAAATATGTTTCATTGCACATTATTGTCCAAATAATGTTCCCCTAACACTCCCATTACCTTTAATATAATTTGAACCTCTCTAGAACCTCAGAATTGTTCAGAGAAAATTCCCCCAACATTCTGGTAGCCTAATTTATTTGAACCTCTTGGGAACCTTGCACTAACTCAAGATGACTAGGAAACATTAGGGGAACATTCTCTGAACCATCCCCATGCAAACCTGTTATTATATTGTAATTAGTATGTAGAGGCGGTCTGTACTCTGAACATCTGTATGCAAAAAATAAAACCTAAAAGCAACCTTTGGTGAAATTTATGAACTTCCCGTAAGAGTGCATTACAATTTTGTATTTACAAAAATACCTATTTGGCAAATTATGCAATTATGAAAGAATGTTACGGGAACATTCCTGTAAGGTTAGTTTGTAGCTACAAAAAATAAATAAGTAAAAAATAAAAACCCTAAAGACAACCTTTAGTGAATGTTCTTTGTCCGGTGTCATATAAGACAATGCTGTGTTCTCAGAATGTTTTGGGAAAAGTGCTGACTTTGATCATCAAAACAGAACGTTATAAAATAGGTTCTCTAAAATAATAATAATAATAATAATAATAATAATAATAATAATAATAATAATAATAATAATAACCAAAGGAGAACCAAATGCTAACGTTATGGAAACGTTCTGTGTTTGCAGGGAATCAGATTAACGGTTCGGAACTCTGCTTACGAGTCATACGAGTGGACTTGTGCGAGTTACGAATATACAGTCGTGAGTCCGAGTCTTGACGTGTTCGGTAGGATTCGTTTGGGGGAGGGAGGGGGCGGGGTTGGGACTGGGAGCGCATGGATGAACGGGCTCAGGAGCGAGAGCACTGCGGAGGACACAAGCTGCTGCTGTGGAAAAAAAATGATCACCAACTGCAATGCAAACGAAAACAGCAAGCAACTTGGACAACATTCAGGGGATATCATGAACGAAACATCTGTGCTGTTTGGGGGAAATGGAGAAGTTTGACAGTGCGCTTTGTACGCATTATATGGAAAGACAACTAATTTGCATAAGAAGAATTATAAAGCAAGGCAGTTGAAGTCTGCGCAACGAATGAGATCACACACTCACTGACTCACTGAAAGGTGACAACCGAGCTCACTTTGGTATGGAGATACGGGTTTGCCAGAATGGATTCTGATCTTGGTGATGCCGCAAACGTGTGGAATAACGCGTCATTGGGACCGCACAGCGAGCTCCGCTCCCACGCGTCGCCCAACAGCTCCAACTCGAGCTCAGACCCCGGACCTGGCAGCGCACACTTCAGCCTCGGTCGGGCGCTGCCTGTGGGCATGATTCTGGGCGCTTTTATAGTGTTCGCGATCGTGGGCAACATCCTGGTTATCCTCTCCGTGGTGTGCAACAGGCACCTGCGCATTCCAACTAACTACTTCATCATCAACCTGGCCATTGCGGATCTGTTGCTTGGTACCACTGTGCTCCCGGTGTCCGCCACGTTGGAGATTCTGAACTACTGGGTCTTCGGGAGGATTTTCTGCGACATCTGGGCTGCCGTAGATGTCCTGTGTTGCACAGCGTCCATCATGAGCTTGTGCGTAATATCCATCGACAGATACATCGGAGTACGGTACCCTTTGCAGTACCCGAGTATTGTAACAGAGAAAAGAGCGCTCCTGGCCATGCTGGGAGTTTGGGTACTTGCTTTGATTATATCCATCGGACCCTTGCTTGGCTGGAAAGAGCCGCCTTCTGAGGATGAAACCGTTTGTCCAATAACAGAGGAGCCGTTTTATGCGCTCTTTTCGTCTCTTGGCTCTTTCTACATCCCCCTAGCTGTGATTTTGGCCATGTACTGCCGCGTTTACATCGTCGCCAAAAGGACCACTAAGAATCTAGAAGCTGGAGTGATGAAGGAGCGCAATGACTCCAGTGAGCTCACACTCCGAGTGCATTACAAAGGCTCTCACATCCAGGACGACTGCAGCACCACGGGCAAGAGCCAAATGAGGAGCTCGCTCACTGTGAAACTACTGAAGTTTTCTAGAGAAAAGAAAGCTGCCAAAACTCTTGGCGTTGTAGTAGGCATGTTCATCCTGTGCTGGTTACCGTTTTTCCTCGTACTGCCCATCGGTAGGTGCTTCATAATCCAGCTCCAAACTCCAAAACAGCCTTATTTCTTTACTCTTTTATTATTTTTTGTTTGTTTGTTTGCTTGTTTGTTTTATGTCTTTGTACTTTTCCTTGCTCTCAACTAAACCTACTAAGCTTGCTATCTTGCTGACATTTCAGAGAGCAACTGCATGTTGTTTTCAAACATAAGGTATAAAAAAAGCCACAGGTCCCCTGGAGTACCCCCTGCCCTGCACAGTTTAGTGCTCACAACACACCAGATTCAACTAAACAGCTAATTAACAGCCATTTCTGGGTTTAAGTGAAGTATAAAATACTTAAATCTGCAATATATGAGATACTCTAGGACCAGAATTGGAAACGAGTGGTTTAAGGTTTTGGCTTTTCCTTAATTCAGGAAGCGTGCTATAATAAATTAGTCCTTTATAGCAGGCATCCAGAACTAGAAGCCCAAAGTTCAGCACAGTTTGGTGATTTCCTAGTTTAAATACATCAAATTTACCATTTAATAACCAACTTTAGTACAATATCAGAAATAAATGTACCAAGCTGTACTTTTTCTTGTTGCTGGGGTGGTGCCATCAAGGGTACATCTTTTGTACCTTTTAGTACCTTTTATATGCCTTCAAAGGTATATGTGTTATACCTTTAATTAACTTATAAAGTAAATATTTAAAGGTACAGCAGTTCTCCTTAAGGTCCAATTATGTACATTAAGGTATCTTTAAAGGTACACTACATTCATGTTTCAAGGTAAAATACTGTATACATACAAAAGGTAGAAAACATGTCCCCTTGATGGTACCACAGCAACAACAAGGAAAAGTACAGTTTATTTCTGAGTGTGTAGGTGTGTTACAGCAAACAGCAAATCAGCAGCCTGTAGTGGACTCCAAGACTACTGCAGTTGATGATATTACATGATACAGTATATCATGATATACAGTTATTTTCCATATGTTTTGTACAGTGAAGCAAGCGTAATAATTTAACAAGATGCATACAAAATCCAGTTATACAGCACAAACTATCAATTATATTTATTGTTGTAAATATATATATATATATATATATATATATATATATATATATATATATATATATATATATATATATATATATTAGTTGATAGTGGTAGTCATGCAGGTGACACCTGAACTTACAATAACTGGAACTGACAAAGAAATAATGACTGAGTGGATTTCCAGGTATTTCTACTTCATTCATCTAGAATGCAGCTCAACAGCCAGAATGTGTAAAAACACATTGATTAATGTTATTTGTCTTGGCCAGAATGGTGAAGGAAAGTACTGATCTGAAGCAATATTATGATCCAGAAAGGCCATTATGTGTGGGAGGGTTTTTTGGGGTTTTTTCGGTTCATCTTGATATAATGCTGAATTTTTTTGTGATTTATTTAAAAGAAAAACAACAGAGTTTTCAAAATATGCAGTATTATGATCGTTGTTAGCACAATTAATGGGTTACTCGCAGAAGAAATGTATAAATGATTTATAAAAATGTAGAAAATATACAATTATATATAAATGCATGGGGCACCAATACCTCCCTAGACAATTCTCTTTCCCCACATTTCTTCAGTGTCCGATGTCTAATCAGGGTCCTCAGAATCATCCCCAACCTCCCCTTCTTTATAGCACCCCTGTATACATGGGTCAAAGACGATAAATGTTTTTTTGTGTGTGTGTCTGCAGGTTATCCATTTTGCGGATCATTACTCATATGTATAAATATTACACCCTTCACCCTTACTACCCTTACTTCTCTGCTGACTCATAAAGGTATTTACCAGAAAAAAAATATATTAAAGGATGAGTAATTATTAATTCAAATCTATTATGATAAAAAAAAATCCCCATCTCGTCCCCATTGTGAGGTTTGTGGAGGTGAAATAATGGTGTGCTGTAGAATACTCAAATCTTCACAAAAAAATGGATTTTTTTTATTTTTATAAAGTGCACATGCAAGCATGTGCAAACAGCACAAGACAGTACTGTAGCACTGACCAGTACACAGTTCTAGTGTGGAAGTGTCAGATATAACATGTAGTGCAAAAGATTAACAATATAATAAAAAAAAATGCTGTGAATGCAAACATAATATACTATGACATAGTATTCAGCAGATAAACTTATACCATATATGGACATAGCAGTTATTGCAGTGGCAGCCAGATAGAGAGTATAATAGTGATGAAATTAAAGTGATGAAATTTTATAAATACAGTAGCAGCAAAAATGCAGGCAATCAATACAGAAGTGTGCAAAAACTGCAAGGGGAGTGGGATGGTGTTCGATTGAGTATGAGTGTGTTTGTGTGTGTTATCAGTCCAGTCTCTGAGTATTGAGGAGTCCTTCCCCCAGCTTGGGGGAAGAAACTGTTACACAGTCTGGCC